>OY856412.1:1376420693-1376583193 GCA_963693085.1 Alisma plantago-aquatica | reverse complement strand
GAAGATTTGATAGACATATATGTAGATGAGGACAGGTTTTTGCTGGCCAGAGGGGTTGAAAGAAGGATGAAGGTTGAGGATGTAGGGGTAATTCTGGGTATCCCAAGCAGAGGTATGGACATAATACCTAGGAAAAATTCTGAGATTGTGAGATCAATATGGCAACAATTTGCCAACGCAATAGGTAAAAAAGGAAATGAAGAGGACACCTCTAAGAGGTTAAGGGAAAAGGATGTCCTGCACAAGGACAACTTAGCAAAGCTTTGGCAATAATTTGCAAGTACCGACGATCCATCGGACTACCAGAACATGTGCCGTGCATGGATGTTATACCTGCTGGCAACATTCCTACTCCCAGACACCAGCTATTGCACACCAATCTACATACTGCACTACCTAGACGATGTTACTGAAACGACGCAGATGAATTGGGCAAAGCTAGTGCATGGGAGCATCTTCAGGAATATGAAGATGCTGAAGCAAAATGTCCAGCTGAGGAGGAAAGGGGAGAAAGGGAAAACCACCCTCTACACAACAGGGTGTGTGATGTGCCTATGTGTAAGTGAACGAAATTATCTTCATCTACAAAATTGTTACAATGATGACTATGGGGGGCAGTTACATATGCATTGAATTTTCACTCTATTTAAATGTAGGTTTGGGCATATGAGATGATAAACATGGCAAAGCCAACGTTCCTCGACGCAAAGCCAAGGATAAAGAAGTGGGTTGCGTCGGTCGAGAAGTTGATGGATTTAGGGGTTGTGAACCCTAAGGATGTATAGACCAGGGGGATAATTGGCGAGCTGCAAGAACAATATATATAACATAATCCTGCAAGTTTGCATTGTTAAATACTATTTTTGATTTTTTTATGGACAAGTTTGTGAAGGTATGAGTATAGACCAGGGGGATAATTGGCGAGCTGCAAGAACAATGAAAGACATGCCCTACTACCTTGCGGAGAAAAGGGCGAAAAGTAAACAAACGCCAGACAAGGCACCAGCAAAGCCAGTCATCCGAAAAGGAGTGCCTGCTGATGACTCCAACCTGGCGAGAAGAATTCAAATACTTGAGGAGGAGCTAAAGCTGCAGAAGGAGATATGCATGAAAATTGTTGTTGAGGCATTCACTGAAATGCAGAGAGAGAATAAACGGCTAGAAAACAGAATAGCCGAGCTGGAAGAGGAGAACAGAAAACTGTGGAGAAAATTCGGAGATGAAGGTGACAAATCACAGTCACCTGTCGGTGGATTCGAACAATCTGCTGAGAGGTTCTCATCGGGGAATGTTCAAGAACCCAATAAGGATGTTGCTTAGACGAGCAAAGTAGAGAATGAAGGTATGGATAAGGACGACAAGCCGAGGAAGCGAGGCAGGCTGAGCCTCAGAAGAAAATATGTGCAAGAGAATGACTCAGAATATGAGAATGATGGGAAGAAAAAATGATGAGGAGGAGGAGAAGAAAGAAAAATCAGCTGAAGGTTTGGACCACAGCAAATCTGCACGAGATGCAGAAGAAATAGGTGAACAACAGAAGAATATAATCGATGAAGAATGACAGAAGGAGGAGCCCAGAAAAAAATTGTCAAAGATAGAACAACAAATCATAGGCAGCATCGAGAAAAATGTGAATAAGAGGAGGGAGGAAAAGGTAAGGTTGCATCTCCTTTAAATTATATCAATACTTGAGTAACTATGTAAATACAGTAGAGTAATTGTGTGATAGAAGTAGAGTAACTGTAGTAATATAAAGAGTAACTCTATAATGGTCTAGAGTAACTATGTGAATTAGAAGAGTAACTGTAAGAACATAAAGAGTAACTATACGATGGACTATAGTAACCGTATGACATATCAACATAGTATAACTAGTAGAAAATGAAGATTGATTCTAACATGAAGTGCTCTTTTGTTGTTGACAGCACAAGTTGTCAAACTTCATTGGTTTCGAGCATTTCAAAACAAAACAATCCAGGGAAATTGTCCACCACTTCATGGACAATATAGAAGAAATGTAAGAGAATATGTTATTTTGCCAAGTGTACACATATAAAACATCACTTATTCAATATCCAAAACTAATATGTATAACATCTATACAAACGATTGGCAGGTCAAAACAAGAATGGAGATTCAGTGATGACACTTGGTGCATGGGGAAGGACCTCGCCACCCTATTGTACAAAGATCAAATGATGCAATCACCAGTAAGAAACTAATAAATAGTAGTGTAACTCTTTGAGAACTTGTCATTTTTTTCTGAACAAAGAAATCTTGTAGTTATTTTTTCAGGTTATGGACTGCTTTGTACAGATGCTCAAAGCTACCACAAGTAAAAGGAGAAAGAAGGGTCTGCCATGGCACTGCTTGAGCACATATGCTCCGGTAAGAAGAACAAAATTGGTATACAAAATTACATCAAAAATATGAAAATATATACACAAAATTGAAACTTATAGATGTGAATTTGCATATGCAGAAGAAGTTGGCGTTTGATTTTGAAAACATAACCATGGAGCAGATCGACATGCTATCTCCACTATTCAACGTCCCGATGAAAGATTGGGACACAATGGACTCGGTGTTCACCATATTGAATAATGACAACCACTGACACTTGTACGAGGCAAGTTTCAGGGAAGGAGTACACCGGTCTTATAACTCAATGAGTGGAAATAGCAAGTCAAAAAAGGAATTCATTAGATGGGTAAGCAATCTATAAAAAGAAACTCTATTTGTAGTCGATTGACAGGGTTAATGTTTGTTGATTAATGATTAATAAGAGTTGTCAATTTTTAATGCAGGTGGGTATTGTCCACGAATTCTTCAGGGGGGCAGAAAAAGGTGACCAACTGTCACAATGGGGACAGGAGTACCCGCTATGTCCACAACATGCAGAAGACTCACTTGACTGTGGGATCTTCGTCATGAAGTACCTAGAATGTCTGGTAAATGGAAAACACCACCTGCAAGGACATGCCGGCCATAAGGGCTGATATTTTTCAGAGAATGATGGCGAGGGTGGAGTTGCAACCTGTACAAGCACATCAAATAGATAACAATGAAGTCATCAAAGAAGGTCCATCTGAGCAGAACAAGGGAGGAATAGATGAATGTCAAAAGCAACAAGAAGAAGAGAAGACAGAAGCACCAGATGAAGAGAAGAAAATGGAGGAAGAAGCTGTTTCAAGCCTAGCTAAATGGCTGGATTTTAGCTGAAATAGTGAATTATTAATTGAAATGTAAAACTTGAACAGTTTGCTTCTGGAATTTTGATGTGTAACCTCTATGAGATACATTACTTGTGTGCTGTGAAAATCCTAAAAATTACATGTTTGATCTAAATCATATTGCAAATACGAGTATTTCTGGGTTTAATATATAGCGTTTTGTGCTTTGAATGTTGTGTTCTTGAATGTAAAACTGTTGTGGTTTTTTATGGAGATATATACTTTGAGTTAGACTACTAACCAAGAAAACTATTGTGGTTTTTTATGGAGATAAATACTTTGAGATATATAATTCGAGTAACTCTGATATGCACTGAGAGTAACTATGATAACACTGAGAGTAACTATGAGAACAATGAGAGTATCTGTGACAGCACTAGGGAGTAACTGACAGAACACTAAGAGTAACTCTAATATGCACTGAGAGTAACTATGATAACACTGAGAGTAACTGCGAGGACACTGAGAGTATCTGTGACAGCACTAAGGAGTAACTTAGATAAAACAAAAAGTAACTATGATAACACTGATACGCACTGATACGCACTAAGGAGAAACTGTGATAAAACAAAAAGTAACTATGCAGCACAGTAACTCTGATACGCACTGAGAGTAACTATGATAACACTGAGAGTAACTATGAGAACATTGAGAGTATCTGTGACAACACTAAGGAGTAATTGTGATAAAACAAAAAGTAACTCTAGCGTTCAGGAGTCTGCTGTACATGATTCTTTATTAAAGAAGGAACCAGAAAAGTGAAGAAAAGAGAGCACAAAGCTATAAAGATACGTAGAAGAGTCTTCTGTACGATGTAAATGCACATACACATAGCACAGTGCACTGTTGTGTCGTCAGAACGGCACAGTACTACTGGCATCTTTGCAAACCAACAGGACAGAGCACTGCTGTCCATATTTGCAGCACCAACAACACAGAGCATTACTCTCACTGTTGCACATGTTTGCAGCACCAACAATACAGCGGGGGGATTTCAGATCTTCAACATCTCCATCCTCCACGGCACCCTCGACGTCCACCTCTTCTTCATCCGCGACTGCTACGGTTTACAACACAGCGGGGGGCTTTCATATCTTCAACATCTCCATCCTCCACGGCACCCTCAACGTTCACCTCTTCTTCATCTGCGACTGCTACGGTTTACAGAAGGTATAGTTTTACAGAAGAAATACCGACAGCCCCCTTAACATTTCAGTAGCACCCCCTTTGACCATCTCCTCAGATCCCCTTTAACATTTCTTCACATCCTACCATGGAGCCGTTCATCCAGCCAATCAACTACAGCATTGACGACAAGATAGTGGAATCCATTCTACTTCCTATAGAATGGAACCATCTCCATTTTCACATCAAACCAGGCAAGACCACCTTCCTAATCGGAAACCAGTCTTTCCAGATAACCCTTATGCAGAATAAAAATAGGTCACTTTTGAAAAACACTAGAGGGGGTGAATAGAGTTTTTAAATAATTTTAACAATTTATTTAACTCAAACAACCACAATTAAAAATTAGAAGAAGGAGACAGGTGTTTAGAGTGGTTCCAACTTTAGCAACTACTAAAGTTGTCAGTCCACTACCCGGTTGCTTACCCAACCGGGATTTTGAAAGTATTTATTTTATTACCTTCCCAAGGATTTATACAAAATACAATACTTTCCTTTACACCCTTTGAACAGCCTTCACTTGAAGTAGGTGCACCAACCTTGAGGTAGCCTTCTTGAAGTAACTCCAAGCTCCCCCTTGAAGTAGCCTTCCTCTCTAGAAGTAACCTCCCGTTGCACCAGCCTTCTGAAGTAGCTCAAAGTCACCTTCTTCACCAAGAAGAACTCCACCCTCTCCAATCAGCAGCCTCCAACCTAGGAGTAGCAAGGAGAGTACAAACGGTAATAGAGAACAAGAAAGAAAAAGGAAATTACAACTTATCCTTTGTAGCCCAAGGCTTGATTTGCCTAGATCAAGCGTATAGATCTCCTAACCAAATGTGTGAACTTGTGATTGCAGTGGATAGGAGATACTAGCCTATAGGACACGAATTATGAGCTAAGGAATGAAATGGCCAATTGTCACAATGCTCAAATTGCTCACAAACAGATTGCTCAAAGTATGCTCAAGGATTTCTCAAGTGTAGCAAGTGAGTTTGAGTGGCCTATGGCTTGTCCTATTTATAGGAATGGCCTAAGGATGCTTAAGGACGTTCTAGACAACTTCTAGGGGTTTCTAAGTGCTTAACTAGCCGTTAGGTACAAAGTTGTTTCTTTAATAACGGCTAATTAATTAATTCTGCAGTTGCTGTCAGAGACCATCTCGGTCGAGGAATGCTCGACCGAGACACCTACTCGGTCGAACAATTGTCGACCGACAGGCACTCTGGAACAAGTGATTTGCAACGTCTTTCTCCAACTGCCAACTAACTTGTCTGTTGTGTCTAACGGCTACTTTGGATCTTTCTCGGTCGAGAAGATTGTCGACCGAGAGTGTCTCGGTCGAGGAGTTTGTCGACCGAGATTGATCCTGTTTCAATGTTTCAATTTAGGCACTAACTATATGTATGAGTGTGCAAATGTGATCCTATTTGAAGGGAATGACTTATCTAAATGTGGTGTTTAGCTAGGGAGAATCTAACACTTGATTTACATGCAAACTAAGTACTTGTACATTATATATTTGTACAAGTTTTTACAAAGCGATTACATTGCATGAAAACATAAACATATAAGCATATGGATCTCCCTAGTTGCTTTGTCATCCACCTTAATCCTGCACACTCAAGTAGCTCGTTAGATCAATAAGAATGAAATGTTTGTCATAATCAAAACAAAGGGATTTATAGATGTCCATTTAGCCAACAATCTCCCCCTTTTTGAAGATGACAAACATTTCCAAAAATATAAATAAAGGAAATATGAACCATATGAGTTTCATACCTTTAGATTACCTTTTGTAGCTTTTCCTCTTGGTTATAAAATGTGTGCTTAATATTCCCTTTGAATTTTGGAACATGAAATCCAATTCACTAGGGAATATAGCAACTTTCAATGTAAAGCCAAGAGTTTATTTGTGAAACTCATTGATTGAGTTTTTCTAAGTTTTAGTTTTATATTTATTTCTCCCCCTTTGTCATTTCAAAAAAAATCCATTTAGAAATAAAAACTCCCCCTTAATTAGATGTCCCATCAAATCTAATGAAAAAGATGTCCATTTAAAAGCCAAAATATCATGATGCAAATAAGAGTTTTTGTTTAAGTAGCACAAATATCAAAGAAAACATCTTCCAAAGGAGTGATAAGAATTGCTTCTTAATTTTGTTAAATTGATCTAGTGGAAGCGGTTTTGTAAAAATATCAGCCAATTGATCTTCCGTATCAACATGATGAAGGGAAACATGATTCTTGGAGATATGATCCCTTAAAAAATGATGACGGATTTCAATATGTTTAGCTCGGCTGTGTAAAATAGGATTGTGTGCTAAGTTTATTGCGCTCGTGTTGTCACAAAAAATAGGCGTAGATGAAAGAGTAAAACCATAATCGTTTAATACTTGTTTCATATAAAGCACTTGAGCACAACAAGACCCAGCTGCCATATATTCAGCTTCAGTTGTAGATAGGGCAACCGTATTTTGTTTCTTGCTGAACCAAGATACTAAGGCTCTCCCTAACAAGAAACAACCACGACTAGTACTCTTGCGATCAAGGCGACAACCAGCATAATCCGCATCAGTATAAGCTTTAAAATCCAAGGATTGTCCTTTTGGATACCATAAACCAAAACAAGTAGTGTCGGCTAGGTAACGAAGAATTCGTTTAACTGCTAGAAAATGAGAGTGCATAGGTTGTGATTGAAATCGAGCACAAAGACCAACGGGAAACATAATGTCCGGTCTAGAAGCAGTTAAGTAAATCAAACTACCAATCATGGCTCTATATAAAGAATCATCAATAGGTTCCCCATTTTCATCCTTATCAATTTTAATAGAAGTAGCCATAGGAGTAGTAGCATGTTTGCACTGATCCATCCCAAAACGTTTTAAGAGTTCTTTAGTATATTTTTCTTGGCTTATGAATATTCCGGCAGGTGTTTGCTTAATTTGAAAACCAAGAAAGAAAGTTAGTTCACCCATGAGGCTCATTTCAAATTCTTTTTGCATAGTATTACTAAATTGTGTGCACAATGAATCATTAGAAGCTCCAAAAATAATGTCATCAACATATATTTGCACAACTAGGAAATCAGATGTATATGTTTTGAAAAATAAAGTAGAATCTGAATTTCCAATAGAAAAACCATTATCAAAAAGATATGTCTTGAGCCTTTCATACCAATTTCTAGGTGCTTGTTTTAAACCATAAAGTGCTTTCTTAAGTTTATAAACATAGTCACCTTTTTCCGGTATTTCAAAACCAGGTGGTTGGGCAACATATACTTCTTCTTGAATGATGCCATTTAGAAATGCACTTTTTACATCCATTTGGTAGAGTTTGATGTTTTTATGAGCAGCAATAGCTAGTAACATTCTAATAGCTTCAAGTCTAGCTACCGGTGCATACGTTTCATCAAAATCTATTCCTTCTTGTTGATTATATCCTTGTGCTACTAACCGAGCTTTATTCCTTATTACTTCTCCTGCCTCATTTAGCTTGTTTCTAAAAACCCATTTAGTTCCTATTATGGTTTTATCTTGTGGTTTAGGAACTAAATCCCATACATCATTTTTAGTGAATTGATTCAATTCTTCTTGCATGGCTATTATCCAATAATCATCTTTAAGAGCTTCAGATATATTTTTAGGTTCAATGATAGAAACAAAAGCCATGCTTGCAACATCTTTGAAGGAAGACCGAGTTTTAACTTTATCATTAGGATCTCCAATAATTAATTCTTGAGGATGATCTTTAATAAGCCTAGGTGTAGGTTGTGGTTCAACTTGGTGATTATTTGTAGTACTTTTCTCACTATCATTTGGTATGTTTAAATTTTCGAATTGATTTGTGAGATCTATGATTTCTAGATTTTTAGATTTGGACTCTTCATGAAAAGAAACATGAATAGATTCCTCAACTTTTCTAGATATAGTGTTATATACTCTAAAAGCTTTGCTAGAAGTGGAATATCCCAAAAAGAATGCTTTGTGTGATTTTGAGTCAATCTTATCTCTATCATCTTTGGTATTTAAGATATAGCATGTGGAGCCAAAAGTATGAAAATAGTCAACTCTAGGTTTCTTAAAATGTATTAGTTCATATGGAGTTTTCTTTAAATGAGAGTGAACAGTTACTCTATTTAGCACATAGCATGCAGTGTTTACAGCTTCAGCCCAAAAGGTTTTGGGTGTGTTATGTTCAAGCATCATAGTTCTAGCCATTTCTTGTAGTGATCGATTTTTCCTTTCAACTATACCATTTTGTTGTGGGGCGCGTGGAGCAGAAAAATTATGAGTGTACCCTTGAGATATACAAAACTATTCAAATGTATGATTTTCAAATTCTCCACCATGATCACTTCTAATGGTACATATTTTGCTTTGTAATAGATTTTCAATCTTGGAACAAAATTGTATAAAAACATGAATAGTATCATCTTTAGTTGCAATAAAGTGTACCCATGTGTATCTACTATAATCATCAACAATAACAAAACAATATCTTTTACCGCCAATAGATTGTGTCCTCATGGGTCCAAATAAATCTATATGAATTAATTCTAAGGACCTACTGGTGCTAAGTACATGTTTTTGTTTAAAAGAGGTTTTGGTTTGCTTTCCCATTGTGCATGGTTCACAATTTTCAACTTGATCAAAAGATAAAGTAGGCAATCCACGAACAAGATCATATTTCACTAACTTTTTAATAACATGTGAACTAGCATGTCCTAGCTTTTTATGCCATACTTGTAAGGTATTTTCATTTGCAAGCAAGCATTTTCCCACTACTGATTTCATAGAGTTAGGTTTAAGAATATAAAGATTTCCAACTCTATTTCCTTCATAAAAAACATTTGTAGTGTTTTCTATCAATAACTTGCAGCAAGTTTTGTTAAATAACACATCATAACCACTATCACATAATTGACTAACACTTATCAAATTATGGTGCAAACCATCAACGAGTAGAACATTCTTTATTTCGAGGTTTGTACCAACATTACCTATTCCAACGATTTTGCCCTTACCATTGTCTCCAAAGGTGACTGTTCCACTTTTCTTTTCTTCAAAGGTTTGGAATGCATCCTTGTTTCCGGTCATATGTTTGGAACATCCACTGTCAACCACCCATTCATGCATTAAAATGTAGATTTTGGTACCCATGTGATGGTCCGATATGGTTAGAATCATTTAAGTACATATTTGTATAAGAGTTTTGAATCAGAAGTCCAGTCGGTCGACAATTGTTCGACCGACATATGTCTCGGTCGACAATTTGTCGATCGAGAAGATTACTGTATTACAAACCAGAAAACACAGAAATGTGGCTCGGTTGACCAATTTTCGACCGAAATAATTGCTGTAAATTTTGATATGTTACAGACATTCGGTCGGTCGACAATACTTCGACCGATTAATGGTTCGGTCGACAATACTTCGACCGACTAAGTTTCTGTTTCTAGTACAACAATGCAGAAAATTAACAATAAGCATGAAATCTTTTGTTTAGTTGAGATAAGACAATATAAATAGCAAGATGGAGCTTTTTGGTCATATCTCAACTAAATTCTATTTGACTCTACTAAGTTTGAGGTTTTGGGACCCAAACTAATTCGGAATCCTTAGTTTTATAAGGGCATGAAAAGGAATAGTGTCCAAGACGTAAACAAAAATGGCAAGTAATAGAATCAACTTCATTTCTCTTTCTAGCCATTGTGTTCTTGGGTACAAACATAGTTTGAGTTCTTTTGGGTTGATTTTTCTTTGGAGCATATCCCAAACCTTTTCTTCCATTGAAAACAGTACCAATGCTTAGAATGTTATCAAGTATATCTTTTATTCTTAACTCATAAAGTTCTCTTTGCAGCTGAGCAATATCATTCAATTTTTTGTGTAAATCTTTTCTTGCTTGATCTAAATCAGATAGCAATGAATCTCTTTCTTTTATAACATTATCATAGTCTAGATGGTTACACAAAATAGGTTGAGTCTGAAAATCTTTTAGTTTAGCTAACAAGTCAGTCTTTTCTTTAGAAAGAAGATCAACATTTGTTTCTAAAGTGAGTAGCTTTCTAGTGCAATCATCTAAAGATGTTTTTAAAGACAAATTCTCAAGATCAATGTTATTCTTTTCAGAAGAAAGATTATCTAATTTAGCAATTTGCTCATCATTTGATTTGATAACCTTCTTTAGTTTCTTCTTGACATCAACATACTTATCATGAATTTCTTGTAGACTAGTGACTAACTCTTCTTTAGAAAGATCAAGTAGTCTTACCTCTTGAGAGTTTTCATCATCTTCTCTTGCCATTAGACAATCCACGGTTTCTTCTCCGCTTTCACTGTCACTTGACTCATCCCATGCAGCTTTATAGGCTTTTTGTCCCTTCTTCTTGTGAGAGCTTTTCTTTCCTTTCTTTGCTTTAGGACATTCATTTTTGAAATTCCCTTTCTTCCCACATTCAAAGCACCTAGGAGGGGTAGAAGAAGATCTAGAAATTTTGTTAGATTTAAATCTTTTGTATTTCTTACCATTTACTATCAAGGCTTCTTCTCCCTCTTCTTCACTTGACTCCTCACTTTCTTGTGTGACAGCCTTTGAAGCTTTTAGAGCCACATCCTTCTTCTTTCCTTGCTGAAGTTCACGTGCTCTACTTTCTTCCTCTTCTAGGGTTGCTTCATGAGCTTCTAAGTTGCCAATAAGTTGCTCCATTATCAGTCGAGTGAGGTCGTTTGCTTCTTCAATGGCTGTCACCTTTGGCTTATATTTTGGAGGAAGTGAACGAAGGATCTTTGATACCTGATCTTCTTCAGGGATAGGTTTTCCTAGAGCACTTAAACCATTAACAATAGTAGAGAATTTTGCAAACATTTCACTAATTGATTCATTTGAATCCATACGAAAGTGTTCAAATTTTTGTTTAAACATGCTAATTTTGGAATTTTTGACTTGGACTGTACCTTCATAGGTTATGGACAGTCTATGCCAAATATCATAGGCTGTGTCACAATTAGATATTCTATCAAATTCTCCTACCAAAATAGAACAATATAAAATGCTTACAGCTTTTGCATTCATTTGGGCCAGCTTTACCGTATTTGCATCCCATTCTGCAAATTGAGTTTGAGGGAGCTCATATGGGGTTGACACCATTCTCCATAAGTCCCAATTGATGCCTTGGAAGTAGAACTGCATTCTTCTCTTCCAATATTGGTAGTTTGTTCCATCGAACGCTGGAGGCCTAGCAACAAGTGTTCCTTCAAGGTTAAGGTTGTTGAGCACTCCATCACCCATTTCTTCAAGACCTTGTTAGGGTTCCTTGAAGCCTGCTCTGATACCAATTGAAAAACACTAGAGGGGGGGTGAATAGAGTTTTTAAATAATTTTAACAATTTATTTAACTCAAACAACCACAATTAAAAATTAGAAGAAGGAGACAGGTGTTTAGAGTGGTTCCAACTTTAGCAACTACTAAAGTTGTCAGTCCACTACCCGGTTGCTTACCCAACCGAGATTTTGAAAGTATTTATTTTATTACCTTCCCAAGGATTTATACAAAATACAATACTTTCCTTTACACCCTTTGAACAGCCTTCACTTGAAGTAGGTGCACCAACCTTGAGGTAGCCTTCTTGAAGTAACTCCAAGCTCCCCCTTGAAGTAGCCTTCCTCTCTAGAAGTAACCTCCCGTTGCACCAGCCTTCTGAAGTAGCTCAAAGTCGCCTTCTTCACCAAGAAGAACTCCACCCTCTCCAATCAGTAGCCTCCAACCTAGGAGTAGCAAGGAGAGTACAAACGGTAATAGAGAACAAGAAAGAAAAAGGAAATTACAACTTATCCTTTGTAGCCCAAGGCTTGATTTGCCTAGATCAAGCGTATAGATCTCCTAACCAAGTGTGTGAACTTGTGATTGCAGTGGATAGGAGATACTAGCCTATAGGACACGAATTATGAGCTAAGGAATGAAATGGCCAATTGTCACAATGCTCAAATTTCTCACAAACAGATTGCTCAAAGTATGCTCAAGGATTTCTCAAGTGTAGCAAGTGAGTTTGAGTGTCCTATGGCTTGTCCTATTTATAGGAATGGCCTAAGGATGCTTAAGGACATTCTAGACAACTTCTAGGGGTTTCTAAGTGCTTAACTAGCCGTTAGGTACAAAGTTGTTGCTTTAACAACGGCTAATTAATTAATTCTGCAGTTGCTGTCAGAGACCATCTCGGTCGAGGAATGGTCGACCGAGACACCTACTCGGTCAAACAATTGTCGACTGACAGGCACTCTGGAACAAGTGATTTGCAACGTCTTTCTCCAACTGCCAACTAACTTGTCTGTTGTGTCTAACAGCTACTTTGGATCTTTCTCGGTCGAGAAGATTGTTGACCGAGAGTGTCTCGGTCGAGGAGTTTGTCGACCGAGATTGATCCTGTTTCAATGTTTCAATTTAGGCACTAACTATATGTATGAGTGTGCAAATGTGATCCTATTTGAAGGGAATGACTTATCTAAATGTGGTGTTTAGCTAGGGAGAATCTAACGCTTGATTTACATGCAATCTAAGTACTTGTACATTATATATTTGTACAAGTTTTTACAAAGCGATTACATTGCATGAAAACATAAACATATAAGCATATGGATTTCCCTAGTTACTTTGTCATCCACCTTAATCCTGCACACTCAAGTAGCTCGTTAGATCAATAAGAATGAAATGTTTGTCATAATCAAAACAAAGGGATTTATAGATGTCCATTTAGCCAACAACTTTCAACTGCTAAGGGCTGGAAAAAGATGATCGCACAGCTCAGTCTTCGCAAAGGTTGGATCATCTTCCTCAAGCCAACTGATCACCAGACCATCACAGCATGGATCACAGATCAGTTCTTAGAAACACCAACTGAGCTTATTCCCCTCTTCAGAATGCCTGGCGACGAAGTATACTCTAGATCGGAGGACTCTGCAGATTAGCTCTTCGTTAGGGACAAATACCAAGCAGCGTCGGGATCAGTTGTAAATCCCGTTCAGGTTGACTCATCCACAACAACGGCCACCTCAACATCTATAGAAGACACTGCTTCTTCGTTTGTCCAGCGTTCCTTTCACAAATAGGTATGCACCGACGCCCTTTTCTCTTAGCCTTTGCAGGTTCACTCATTTACAACAGATATGAACTTCTCATATACGAACGTGTGTTTAAGCTTGATGTCTATGCTTTCCAAAGGAGGGAATTGTGTGTATGATATCTATCGCCAGGGATGGACCTTCTTTATAGCTGATCTGGCTGTATTTTTCTGTATTTTTATGTTCAGTTGATGAAACTTCTTTATATTTGATCTGGTTGTATAGTATATAATGTTTTATGCTTTGAATGTTGTAATCTTGAATGTTTAGTTGTAGTGTTTTTGTCTGATTATATATACTTTCAATTAGCACTGAAAGAGTAACTCTGATACGCAGTGAGAGTAACTATGATAACACTGAGAGTAACTGTGAGAACACTGAGAGTATCTGTGAGAGCACTAAGGAGTAACTGAGAGACCACTAAGAGTAACTCTGATACGCACTGAGAGTAACTATGATAACACTGAGAGTAACTGTGAGAACACTGAGAGTATCTGTGACATCACTAAGGAGTAACTGAGAGAACACTAAGAGTAACTCTAATACGCACTGAGAGTAACTATGATAACACTGAGAGTAACTGCGAGAACAATGAGAGTAACTGTGACAGCACTAAGGAGTAACTGAGAGAACACTAAGAGTAACTCTGATACGCACTGAGAGTAACTATGATAACACTGAGAGTAACTGCGAGAACACTGAGAGTAACTGTGACAATATAAAAAGTAACTCCAGCAACCAGAAAGTAACTCTACCAGTGTATGCCATAATAGCAAAAACTGACATTTTGTGAGTACACTGAACAAACCATGAAAAAAATTGTACTAATCCAAAAATGTATGTATTCCAAATGAAAAGAGTATTCAATGTACACGAAGATAAAACAAAAAATATTCTACAAAAGAGTAAGATCTGATCAAAACAAATTCTTTGATGCATATTCAAAGTATACATATAGCTGGTGGAGTTCAACATAACACATAAAATACATTACAAAACACAAAAGTAAAAATACATGGATGGTTACAAAATCACTTTCACAAAAACTGCAGACAAAAAGAACAACCCATTATAGATTTGAATATCCCTCACTCATGCGCTAATCAACTACAAACTCCACTAAAAAACATCCAGCATCAACAGACCACACGATCAGCAACAGAGATAATCATTGAATAGCAAACAACAACAACACATAGTCCATAATAGGAATGGACTACTTCTTCATAGGGCAGTTCCTGCTATCATGGTTGACCCCAAACTCTAAGCAATTCTTACACTGCCTCTCTCTTTTAGACTGTGCAATCTCAACTCCAGATTTAAACCTCACATCGGTCGATCTAGGTCTTCCCTTAGTTTTGCAACTACTAGGTATATGGACCTTGACAGCAGAAGAGGAAGCTATATTAGAAGCGGTTGCACCAGCGCCTGCACCAGGATTAGTGAGATCCAAGTCTAAGAGCTCCTTTCGCAAAGCTAACAGTTTTTCATGGCAAAGATCTACAACATTGTTCCTAAATGCTATGTTGACAATAGAATTGCAGGCAGAAACAAGATGAAGTGTCCTCCCAGTGGATGGATGCTTAACTGACGCTTTGCCAAAAATCAAAGGGTGTTCTCTGTACCCTTTGGTCCACCTCTTCAGAATGTAAGGCTCGGGAAGAGTGCAATAGTCATGGCTCTTCAAATAAGAGAGGATGTGCCTGCAAGGGATGCCTTTGAATTCCAACATGAAGCAACTGCAGGAAACAATGTCACTAGATAACTCTTTCTTCAATATACGGGGAGTTCCAAGTCCACCGACGTGATACACCTCAAAGACACCTTCTGAAGCTTGCTTTACATTGTAGACCATACTTTGGTGAACCTCGGACTGGAATATCTTAAAGATGGACTTGGTGTATATACCTCTCATCTGCTCCTCTAGGGGCCACAATGATGACAAAGGAGGTTACTGTACTCGTCATCAAAATCTTTGAAATTTTCAATCTCCCGCACATGAGAGTACGCAGTCTCCAACAAACATACAAGTTCAAATAGATTCTTCCTTCTATTCACATGGCTCCTAATGAATGCATTCAGGCTCTCGCTCCTTTGAGTCATCCTCATGCCTGCAAAGAAGGAGGACTGCATATAACACAGAACCCAATCGCAACGCATCGCATACATATCAGAAAGCCAGGTGATGGACATCAAATCATGCTCCTGAATTACAGAATCCCACCTCTCTTCAAAAATTTTGACATCATCCACATTCCAGATACAATCATTCAACAAGCTTATGATCTGGTCCTTGATAGGAATGCCACCAAGCTTGGAGGGAAGCTTCTGTAGGATGTGCCAGCTGCAGAAGCGATGCTTGCAATTGGGAAAAACAGAGATGATAGCAACATTCATAGCAGGGTCCTGATCGGTTATGATGGAAACTGGCTCTTTGCCAAAACAAAGTAAGTACTACTTGAAAACCCAGACAAATGAGTCATACTTCTCATCGACCAGCAGAGTAGATGCAAACAACACTGTCTTGCAATGGTGATCAACTCCACCAAACATTCCAAAAACCATCGAATACTTGTTGGTGCGGTAGGTGGTGTCAAACACAATCACATCCCCGAACAGCCCGCAGTCTTCAACAGAGATAGGATCAGCCCAAAACAGATGAGTAAGGCAACAATTGGGGTCTTTTTGATAGATATAGAAGAATTTCGGATCGATGGCTTTGAAACTGGAAAAGAGATCTAAAACCATGTCGACGTCGTATTTGGCCAACTCTTTCCTCTTGCTACTGATGTGTCCATGAGCTTGTCTACTAGTAAATGTCATATTTTCATAGCCACCAGACTTGGATGCTATCAATGCAATTTGTCTTGATATAGGTATGTTAGCTTGGCTCATGGAAGAAAGGATCTCTTTTTGAGTTTCATCAAGAGATGAGTTACACCTGAGGTAACGGAGATGAGCAACGTCAACAAGATCATGGTTGTGTTCCTCAACAAATGCAGTCACGACCCACATGGATGAGGACTTGTCCAGTGTGAAACGTATCATGGCTTCACAACCACACCTCTTCACAGAATGCATGTGCTTCTTGGACAATTTATCCTGCAAGTTACCCATTTCATCACAAATGGGGCTCAGAAGCCCTCTAGACCTCTTAGAACGACAAATCTTACCCTACTTATCACAAACCAGATCTTTAGCAACCAGAATCTTACTTCCCCGTTCATATCTATTGTCGTCTTTCCTGATGTTAAACCCAATCATTCCAGAATAGCTGGAATAGAAGGATATACCATCATCTAGACTTCCAAACTGAAGGCCAACTCTAGGGACTGCAGCTGGGAACGGAGAAGAAACACCAATAGAATGAGAACACTGAGGATTATCATCATCACGGCCGACACTTGCATTAGCAGCATCCGTATCAAGGCTGGGATCCATGACAGTGTGTTGGAGTAACTCGGAAGATCAGAAGAGTAACTTTGTAACACAACAAGAGTAACTCGGTAAGGCAAAAGAGTAACCAATTATAACAAGAGAGTAACTACGCAAAACAGGAAAACATGTATGCCAGTCACTACTTTAAAAATGACAATGCAGAAACAAAAATTGGGTTTCTTTCCCACACAAGATAGAGGGATGAATAAACATTGAAATGATGAGAAAAAATAAAAAAAATGAGTATAACTGAATGAATTTACAAAGAGAAATACAAAATCTACCTGAATGTAGCTTGAAAAAACTGTTTCTCGTAAAAATGCAGATAGAACAGTGAATTCTCCCACCACCTCCACTCCCTCCACAGCGGCGTGGAATTCACACAACAACAATCTGCTTATGAATATGCAGAGAGAACAGGGAATTCTCCAACCACACCCACTCCCTCCTCCTCAGCGGCGTGACCTTTAGAACAGCAGGTCTAAACGATGGAATCAACTTGGTGAAAATCGATACCGTCATGGGATACAAAAATGAAAGTGGGAGACACCTTAGTCATCCTGCTCTGCAAGATTGATAAAAGGGGAAACCGTTCTTGTTATTCGGGAATGGAAATGAATGTAGGTATTTCTGAGGAAGAAATGTAAAATGGAGATTGAAATACGCCAAGGAAGTTGGAATCAGAGGTGGAATTACATATGCAGGGCGTTAAGCGGCAGATGGGGGGTAGATGATCGGCAAATGGGGGGTAGACCGGATGTATCAGCCTGGCGGCGGCACAGACGATCGAGGATGACGAAGATGATCGGCAAATGGGGGGTAGACCAGAAGAATCAGCCTGGTGGTGGCACAAACGATCGCGGATGACGAAGATGATCAGCAGATGGGGGGTAGACTGGAAGAATCAGCCTGGCGGCGGCACAGACGATCGGGTTTTTTCTTTCCTGAACGCGTGCTACAGTAACTTGGACTTATTTACATGCGCCTGCCACCGTGAACATGTTGTCGGGTAACTTAATCAAAACTACCCGCCGGATAACAAATAAACAACCTATATATATATATATATATATATATATATATATATGTGTGTGTGTGTGTGTGTGTGTGTGTGGGATTTACTCATTGCCTACGTGGGTATCTTGTCTCAAAAACCCATGCTCGGACACGGTGGCATCCTTTGTAAATAGTCATAATATTTGTCTTCTTCACCGAATATGAGCTCGTCGAGAATAGCGTGGCACCGTTGTCTAGAGCATTGGAAGTACCGACCAATCTCTGAGAAGGCTCCCGAACTTGCAGACACTGCCTCAGCTCCTCTTCTGCTGGCACTCCAGGTTTGCCGATGATGCCTCTGTCTCGTTCCCTAAGCAGTTGCCCATCGTGTGACCTCGTTCAGGAGGTCCTCATACTTCTAGATGCCCCCAAGGCGATCAAGAAGCATAGGCGGTTCACACCTCACCTGAGCCAGCCTTTGGGGCTTTGCTCGAGAAGGCCGCCGAGGAGTTCGGGTTCGAATTTGCCGGTGGTATCCAACTTCAGTTTGAGGCATTCAAGTACACCTGCAAGCCAAAGAACAAATCCATCGATGATACATTTTTAATGGTGGTATATTGTTACTTATGTGATGTCTCAATCTAGTCTGCAATGCCTCTCTTTAATAGGCTTACTAAGGCAGATACATACAACTTTCTTGGACCATCGTCGTCCCAATGGACAGTCCCCTTATAATGACATGAACAAGGACACATAGTAGAGGATGAACATGATGAGGAGGACAGACACTTGCACACTGCTGTGAATTGTTGTGCAAGGGAAGTTTCGATTCTCATTCTGTGGTGGAAGGAACAGGGCAGCACACCTCGTGCTCTTGTTCTTGCTTTGCCTTGCCTTGCGTGCTCGCTAGGGAGGACAACACAATAAAGGCTTCAGAAGCTTTCTTGTGTCAGGAGATTTTTTTCTCATCATCTGGTTTTTTCCCATGCTTTTGAGTTGTTTGCATTGCGCCAATGATGCGGGGTTTGGAGCCCCAATGTCTAGAGTGGTGACTTTAGCAATCAACAGCAAATCAACCACTACCAGATGTTCCGTTGGGGCAGCAAAAAGACAAGATCAAGGGAACTACGTCGGAAACAACAACAACACTGGAAAATTGACCACATGCATGTTTCGCAGCCACGACGGGAAGGTCATTCGTTTCAGGCCTGATCATGACACTCATGATCCGTTCGCCAGACTATTGGCATTGGATGAGTCAATAATTCACTCCTTCGTTATCATATCCAGGCAATCTTGTTGTTGTAGATGCACAAACTCGCGTCAGAGAAGGGGATGATCTCTACAATTTCCCTAACTTGCACAAACTTTCCAGATAGTTACTTTTTGTGTCATGATGTTATTTTTGTGTCAAATAGGTACTTTTCATACCATATAGTTATTTTTTGTTCCTTGTGTTATTTTCAGTATTGGATAATTACTTTTTGTGTCCTTGTGTTATTTTCAGTATTGGATAATTACTTTTTGTGTCCTTGTGTTATTTTTAGTATTGGATAGCAACTTTGTATACCAAATAGTAACTTTTTGTGTTCTTGTGTTACTTTCGGTGTTGGATAGTTACTTTTTATATAGTGACCCATGTCTGTAGCTGGCAATTGTCCCTAAACAAGATGGTCAATATGAATGAACTTAATAATGCCCATACAGAAATCTTCTAATGACCATATTACTTGAACCTCGCTCTGCGAATAGCCCTTTGGGCATATATGCATTTCTGCCTTTGTAGTGAATAGATAGGAGGATCTGGCTTGTTGGTTAATAAAATACCTATCATGATTCAGGGAATATATGCATTTCTGCCTTTGTAGCGAATAGATAGTAGGATCTGGCTTGTTGGTTAATAAAATACCTATCATGATTCACATCAAGGACAGACTTGATGCCCAGCATATGGATCCTCTTCACCTCTTGTGAGACTATCAGAGAAAAATTGTATAGCATGAGAGTTAATTCTTCGAGCATCCTACAGGAAGGCTACCATTACAGAGTGAAATCAGCTAAGAATGGCCATCATTCAACTGATTTGACCATGAATATATCATCTGCATTAGGGGATATTATAACAAGTCTGATGAGCCAGTGATCCCATTAATACTCATGCGCAGGTGGCACATATGTAGAGGTCTTTTTCAGAGTTTAAAATTTTTATTCCTAGATTTTACAATTGTAATTGGTACCTTAGGAACATGACTACTAGAATTTTGAGTTTCATATATGACATCGTTGTCACAGATGCATCTTGCACAATACAAAATACCATCGATTTTCTATTTATCATAAGAGAACACCACCTAGCCAATTGATGTATCAGTTCGGGCCACCTCTTCTTCCAATGTCACTTGATATCAGCAATCAGAAGGGTGGTGTGCACTGTAAGGTTCTTTAGGCCGTTTCCAATACTGACCACTAAGAAATTGGGGAGCTGGGTGTGTGCTGCATCCAACTCCATTTTAGTTTGTTGGCCAATTCTGTACGCTACAACAAAGGATTCAAATCAATAAATCTACTGGAGAAATGATTTTGATTTTGATGGAAGAGGTGAATGCGGATGGAAATCCCTGATAATCAATGTCAGTTTGGCAGTTTATCTTGTGAAGTAACATGAAGTCATTTTCTCCCTTTCTCAAATCTAAACCTTGACCTCTACCTCTCCTTTTGCTTTGCGGTAATGTTAAACACATGTTTTCTTCTTGCCTCTTAGGCCGTCAGTAGATCCCTTCAGCCATCAGACCCTCCTCTGCGATGGGCATCAAGCCTTGCCGGTGACACCGGTATCGTCATCTGCATATCAAAAAAAGTAGCACTACACGTAAGAAGGGGTGCTTTTAGTGGATGATGATCCTGACATTGATCTACAACTGCAGGTTGACAATGGAGATTATTGGATGCACAGAGAGGATCGATTACTTTTTGAGCTAAATACTTTTGATGAGTCAAAGTTACTTTCTATATTTAGTGGTTACTTTTTGTGCTAATTACTTACTTTTTAAATCACATAGTTACTTATGGGTGAACTTCTAATGTTCCAAATTTATAATGTCCTTTTAATTCATCATGACTGTCAGCGCTCCAAAGCAGTGCTTCATTGACAGAAGCTATGCTGGCCTGATACGCCTTCCTGCTAGTGCTAGAGGGCTACTGTAAGAAACCTCCATAGCACCTATTTTAAGATCACCACATGTTGGTATTATAAAGATGTTATATGTCGTCAGTATGTCAAAGATCTCAATCGTAAGTACAGGTGTGTAGCTCCCCTTCATCTGGCATTCATATGGCAAGGAGATGAACACATGAGAAGAAACCATTCCAAACATACTATAAAGTCTTAGTGTGACCCAATTGATGTAGTATTCTCCATGAAGATTTTGGTGTCAGAGCTCCGGTCTGTGAACATGTTGGTTCCCCTGTTTATACCATTCATGATTGACGACGCCCAAGGAGAGGTGGATGGAGTGGCAGGATCTGTCTTCATCATCGGCTTACACGTCTTCCCCTCCGTATCATGCTTCTTTCTCAGTAACATGAATGTCGTAGCGGCAATAATCCCCACTCTAGTCACCGCCATTAAGATAAGAGCTGCGACGGATGGTCTTTTCTTATGTGGTTCCCGATTCTGAGGGCTTCCAGGGTCCTAACACGACAAAGACCTCAAACCCATTTAGGAAAGCATAAATGTCACACCCGCATCCCAAGATTACCACTAATCATGAGATTAGGGCGTAAGTCTGAGGATTATACTTAATACAAAGTGCACACTTTTTTTTCTTTATTTCATTTCAAACTCTTTGTTTTCTCACATCCAATCACATAAACAAACTATACAAGAGAATTAAACTTTTATTACTCTAATATGATCTCAACATTAATGATACACATCCATACATTCATTACACTTCTCACACTTCCATGTACATATGACATGACAATCATTTGCATTCTCTCTTATTGAGGAAACAAACATACAAAACATCATATACAACTCTCTCACATCTATACAAGGAACTAGAGTGACAGGGACTGACTGAACTTAACTGATCTCATACTTAATTCCTATGGTAGATCTACTCTGATGCATTGACCTTCTTCAAGTCCATGTGGTTTCCCTAAAATAATTGTGAGTAGAGCGGTGAGTCTACTCACTCAATGAATGAGTACTTCAAAGAAACAGTCTAAAGCACTGATATAACTATAGATATACTTTTGAGTAACTGATATCAATTATAACAACAATAATCTTAAAGAATCAAATCATTGACAATCATAAATATGGAATGATACTCTACATATCTATAAGAGTGAATCAATATATGAACATGCTTGATTAATCTCAAAGAGAACTAATAACTCAGAAACATGCAAAGGATAATTGAATAACTGTACACACTTGATTAACCTCTCATTCATCTTATTATGCCCTGAACCCACATGAGGTGCACCACAACATGTGAAAGAATTGTAGCAAGCTACGATCTCACTATACAAGGCTTAGAAGCATTAACATGTTCCTAAGCCTATCTCTCAAGTAACACCCCATCTGTAGCGGGCCTCGACACGTCTTCCTCTCGACGGCTAATGGGAGCTGCAGATATCTCAGACTCTACCTCTCAACCTTGGTACTCAGGCGGTGAGTCAAAGCCCTCAGGCTTACTGTGCATCAGTGAACCTACTGGCCATTGATCACTATGACACGAAGCATAGGTACCACCAGCATCCCCGGTTGGTGTTGGGTACCACACAATTGTACGGAGTCTGCCCTACTGGTCAAGACCCCCGCACCCTACTAGTGCACTCCGTCTTACCTCGATCTGGACTACCTACAGTCGGGAAACTATTTCCCTCAAAATAGAAAACTAACTCCAAATTCATAATCTAAACAATAAAACAAGCCTTTGGGCAAATTTGCAACTAATTTGGATAATATTTGAATAATGAGAATAATAGGAGAGAGAAAGTGTGTACAATCTTTTATTTATTTAATAAATAAATTGATAATCTCAACTTGTGAAATTGATGACAAAATCGTGTCCTAGTCCCTTAGGAAGACTTGTGAGTGAAGATTCACAAATTTTAAGGAATAATATCACCTCTTTTGAAGGAAGGAAGAGAAAATGACATTTTAATTATTTAGCTTACTAAAATTTCCCAAAAGGCAAAACTAATTCCATATTTGGATTCTACACATCAAAATCAGTCAGAGTATAAAGTTTTGGTTAATTTTGGATATCGTTTGGGCCTCCAAATGAGGAGAGAAAAAACATTTAAAGTAATATATCTCTTCGGTCAAATTTTAATACAACTAGAATTCAAATACTCTTCCCATCTGTGAGATGGGATGGCTCGTGGTCCTTCGTGGACCCGGGTCCACTGATCCGATGACTCATGGTCGTCTTCTTCCTCTAACTGAATAGGAAATAGGCTGGTTGCTTTCCAAACATTCAAATTCAATTATCTCAATTTATACTTGATGAAATTTGATGATTTTTGGTTCTACAAATTCCTCGTGAAATTCTGACAACTTTATTCCAAAGTTTTTGTGTTTTGATGTTAACTCAAGAAATCCTCAATACGAGCAGGACTCTTCTCTCACCTCACCTAGTTAAACCCTAGCCTAGGCCTCCTTGTCTATAAATATCCATACCCCTAGGTCTGTCATCACCTTAGCAACTAAACCCTGCCCTTGATTTCACATTTTGTCATTGTTTAGACCCCTGACCAGCCTCTGAAGTAGCTGGGATTGTGGCGCCTTGCACTCCCTCATCTCTTCGTCTTCGTTCAATTAAAAGGTACCAACAGATTCGTCTCACTCTCTTCTTTCTTTTGCATACTTGTGCGTTGATTTTGGTTGAGTATTTCATGTTTTCCCAAAATCACATGTTAGCAACAGAGGTTGCTCGCCGATCATGGTGTCAAGCGCTTTGGGGAAGAAAGCCCCGTGCGATTTTACCATTTTGCCCCTATCTTCTCTTCGTGCATCTTGTTTCACGAGTAGGGTATTTGGTCTTTTGTGATCTGTTGACTCGCATTGACCACGAGTTGTATGGGGTCCCTCGGACACTAGCAAGAGGACAATAGGGTGTGCAGGCCCCACCACAAGGCCCCACTCTGCTCCTCTATTTTAATATTCGAATTTTCGATTTTCTGATTGGTTGATATGAAATAAATCATAGAAAATTAATCCAATGGTCAAAAATGGAAAATAAATAGTGTATTGAAATCAGGAGAATGAGATCTATCCATTAAAAATATTTTCGTGGTTTGTTTCTTATTTTTGCAAAAAAGTATTTTTAGAATGATTTAATTAACTAAAAATCACCAAAAATAAACCAAAAAGTCCATATCTTCAAAATACATAATATTATATGTCATTTTGATCAGAAAACCCTAACTAAGACAATGGTGATATTTTCGGAGTCTAATATGAAGGTTTGCACAAAAAGTTAGTAACTTTAGGGTTTTAAACCTTTAATGAGTATACTTAGTTCTAATCCATAGACCTAATGATGATATTAGGGAAAGTGGATTCTGATTTCATGTAAAGGGTTGGAAAGCAGTTTCTAGAACTCTTGAGGCTAAGGTATGTGCATCTACCCCTTCAGTTGGGAAATTATTTATACCATTACCTATGTTCCCTAATGAGGCTTAATCTGACCAAATCCATTATTCTTGAAACCTAATTTTTTATGCCTCAAAATCAGTTGTAATATTATCTTATTTGGGTTTTTTATAACCCACTGCCATGTTATATAAATCTTTTGATTAATCTTGCCATAACTCTTTTTCTAGCATGTATTTATATGTTCTATTTAATTGTAAAGTAGTCACTTATGTACAACCACCCACAGAGGGCATGTAAATAATCGCCCTAGGAGAATGTGTGTGTTTCTCCCCATAATATTATAGGTGACTGGGAATGTCTTATTCTCCCCTCACCTAAGGTTAGAGGTTTGGTAGGTGCCTCAACCCTACTTAGTTAGGTAGACATATTAATTTACAAGCAAATCCTTTATTTTTATTTGTTATTGGCAAGTTTCCTTAATTAAAGCCTCATACTCTTGATATTTCATCATTTGATGAATCCTTAGCCTGATTTACTTGCTATGTTTATCTTGACACCTTTAGAATAGTTTTGTAACACATACCTTTTCTTTCTTTTCCTCTTGCTGGGTGCTTTCCCAACCACCAAGGTGATGGTGCTGTGCAAGAAGAAGGACAAGCTTGAAGGTGGTCTTTCTTAGGAGTTATTCTCAAGATTTTGGAAAGGATGCCTAGCTTGCTATAGCTAGATCATGTTTTTCTTATCTTATCTTTTAGAAATCAATCATGTAGTAAACAATGAAAGCCAAGTGAAGGCTTAGTATTTCTTTATTTCTGTTGCTATTGAAATTTTTACAATTTATCTGGAATCATACTTATTTACTACGAATATTATGCAATCATCCTCAAAGTCTCTATTTTTGTTAAAATTGTGGATGTTTTGTATTTCCTTTAAATTTTAGTAAAGGGGTGATCTCGACTCTATACACTCTCTCTCTAGGATTTCATTTCTCTATAATGAATCACAAATTATGAGAGCTACTAGTGTGTTAGGTTGCCATATAGAGCAATTGAGCTGCTTGGGTGAATTGCACATTGACCCCTCACTAAACTTTTTCTTATTTCAGTAGATTTTTCTGTCATAAAAAAGTTACTGTAATTTGTGTATTTAAGAGATCAAACCTTATAAAAAATTATTTCAATTTATCATGTTGTGTATAATTGAGTTACAAATCTTAAGTTAAAATTTGAGATCATTCCACATTTCCATTAAATAAATAAAAATAGAATAGTGCACTGCTTATAATTTTATAGAACTGTCAGTTGAAGAGAAAATGCCTTAGAACGGCCATGCTAGCTGCCACAGTTGTGCTAAGATGGAACCAGAACGGCCGTGCTGCCTACCACAGTTGTGGTGCATTGGTTTCATCAGATTTGAGTATAAAATTTGGTCAATTGTTCAATTCTTTCAAACCGGTCGTGTGGCCTAGAATGATCGTGCCACCAACGACTCACCACGACCATGCTACCCACAACGGCCATGCTATCCTAGCCTTCAACTATCATTTTCATTATCCTTTGCATACCTCTCACATTCCTCCCCAACATGAGCCTATTTGGTGAAAACCCTAGTTTCAGCCGACTAGGGTTTATATTTTCTCAAGCAGCTCAATGATATCTTACATGTCATTAGATTCAAGTCCACGTGGTTTCCTTGAAAAAATTGTGAGTAGAGGGGTGAGCCTACTCGCTCAGTGAATGAGTACTTCAAAGAAATAGTCTAAAGAACTGATATACTTATAGATATACTTTTGAGAAAGTGATATCAATTATAACAACAATAATCTTTAAAGAATCAAATCATTGACAATCATAAGTATGGAAGGATACTCTAGATATCTACAAGAGTGAACCAATATATGAACATTCCTGATTAATCTCAAAGAGAACTTATAACTCAGAAACATACACATGATAATTGAATAACTGCACACACTTGATTAAACTCTCATTCATCTTATTATGCCCTGAACGCACATGAGGTGTACCACAACATGTGAAAGAATCGTAGCAAACTACGATCTCACTGTACAAGGATTAGAAGCATGCTCAGGCTCCTAAGCCCTCAGGCTAATGGGAGCTGTAGATATCTCAGACTCCACCTCTCAACCTAGGTACTCAAGCGGTGAGTCAAAGCCCTCAGGCTTACTGTGCATCAGTGGACCTACTGACCATTGATCACTACAATATGTAGCAAAGGTACCACCGACATCTCCGGTTGGTGTTGGGTACCACACAATTGTAAGGAGTATGTCCTTGTTACAACCCCAATTTTTGGGTTCATTTGCTAAAAAATGTAATTTCTCATATTAAAGATAATTGAAAAAACAAAGATATGATTTGGATTTCGTTTACAATAGCCTTGATGATTGTTTTGTGGGCTTTATTGGCTATTGGGCCCAATAACAAAGAAAGCACAAAAGAAACTCTATTATTGAGTAAATATGAAAATAGAGGAAAGAAATATGTTGAAACCTCTAGAAGGAAAATCCAAAGAGGGATTTTGTGCCTGTTGGGTTCCTTGGGTTCCAAGGAGTTTAAAGTTGCATAAAGAAAGCAATAAGAAAAGTAAAGATCAATTACATATTTCTTTATTAAGAAAGAAATTGAAAATAATGATAAAATGTGGAAAATAAGTGAAAAGAGTTATAATTGAGTTATCCTTGATGCATTTTCATATCCAAAGGATTCCTAATGTTAAATAGAATGCCAATGAGGAAAATAAAAGAGAAATAAAGAGAAAACCTTAAAAAGAGTTATTTTAATAAGAAATAACCAAGATAACGAGAAATAATGAGTATAGATGCATATAGAAGGATAAAGAGTATCCTTAAAAAGTAATTTCGAAATATTGGTGTTTCTTGGGGTCTAAGAAACCCTAATGGAGAAAAAGAAAGAGAAAATACCAATAATAGGAAATAAGAAGATAATGTGAATACATAATTAATGAATTATGAGGTATTGTTAAAGAAGTGGTATTTTCTACTAAAGGACAACATAATTTCGTGATCAATGAATTAAAAGCCAAGACTAAAGAGAATAAGGGAAAGAATTTTCGTATTCCTAAATATTCAACTAAATAAAGAATATCAAAAAAATAAAGAAGAGAGAGAAGATTTCTTCTCATTAAAGGAATAGGATTCCTAATGGGAGAGGGCTTGTTTCCTCTTGGATGAGCATCTTTGGGCGTAGATAACCTCCCCTATATAAGGGGTAAGACCTAGGGCTGAGTCCAGAGAGATCCCATGCACCTCTCTCTCCCTTCTTCTTCTTCTTCTGTACGTACAAACCCTAGAAAGAGGCTAGTTCGAATCCTAGAGCAATGCATGGCCGTGGAGGAGTTACGGCAGAAGTGTGCCACTATTATGACGCTAAAGGGGAGCTCGAGGGATGTTCCTCCACCCTAGCTTGAATGCAGCAGCAGCAGCACGACTGCTTTGGATGGTCACACAGTGCAGGTTGCGCCGCCCAAACCAGCCACCGTGGTCGCGGGCTAAGGGCACCCAGAGGGGTGCGGGGGCCTGATGGAGGTAATGGAAGAAGCCTCCATGGCTTTTGGGTCCGAAACGAGGAGCACGATCCGCCCCTAGGGATGCGCTCGGCGGCTAGGCCGCAGCCGTCGGGTTGCTCAAGGTTGAAGAAGCAAGGAGGTGCATTGGATAGATATGCCCCTCTGCAGGATGAAGACACTGTAACTTACCCAAGGGCAATTCATACATTTTGAAATGTTTCGCAAACCAAGCCACGCCAACGTTGCATGGGAATGGACACATGGCACCCTCTGATTGGCCAAAGTAGTTGATTTATTGCAAAATTTTTATCTAATAATCGGTAGCTCGGATGAATACAAATAATATATGCATTTTGCTCAGAAAAATGAGAGGAATTCAATAAAAATATGTTTAGAAGCCAATTCCTTTTGAAATTCAAAAAGTAGTGTAAGTTATAAACTTTGATGAATTAAAGATTAAGAAAATCAACTTTGAGATGATTAATGTAATTAGTAGAGTTTAATGGGTGATTAAAGTTGATATTAACATGTTAATTGTAAAAAGGTACATTAAGATCGAAAAGGATGAACTTTGCACGTAATTAGTTTAATTTAGAGATTATGCGCATAAATATGCTTGTAATTTGAAAAGTACATAAAGTTATCATCTTTAATGATTTAATTAATGAAAAACCCTTAGATTTGATGATAGATGGATTTAATGATGTTCTTTGGATAATTAAAGCCAATATTAACCTGTTGTTAATAAAAGTGAAAATAGGATCTAAAAAGATGATATTTTTATATGAACGACTTAATTTAGGGTTCCATGTGCATGGATATGCATTAATGAGCTTGAAAACCCTAATTTAGGTGAATATGTCTTTTAATTATTTTAATTGTTCAAATCCATGAATAAATAGAGATATGATGATCCTAAGTTGATTTGAGTATAAAAGACCATTAAAATGGATAATTTGAGCAATTAGGGTTTATATGAGTAGAAATAATATTTTAGGGTTTGTTGACCTAAAAGGAATAAAGTTTGAGAAATTGATCTAAGAAACCCTAATGAATACTGACGAAACCTTAATTCAGATTAGAAACCCTAGAAAGTGAATCCAAGTCAAGAAAGTAGAATCTTGATAAAGTGTGTAGTAAATAGAGTGCATGTATTTTTTAGGATTCTTGATGATGTGGTTGAATTACTTGCTTGGATTGCTTTCTTGGTTGGAATTGATATTAGCTTGAGAAATCTACTGAACAAGTATGTGGTTACATCTATGAATAATCTCTTTAGTTTCACGGCGATTCCCGAACGATTCTATCAGTTGCTTGAAAATAATTGTTGGATGCCTTTTATTTCATGCAACTATAAAGTGACTATGATTATCAATTTGAATGTATATATATAACTAGCTTAGATCTGAATCCACCTCTGTGGCTTGTAAAGGCTAAAAAGGGGTAACCTAGAGTAAGGTCTAGGTTATCGTGGGTTAGAAATTGGGCTACAAAGTGTAGTGCCATGAGTCCCTTTAGCATTCCATGAGTTAAGGTGTGGGCTACTTATGGGTAGTGCCATGTGACTCAATCCTAGAAACTGGTTCACCTATAGGTGGGACCATGACGGGTTTAATGGGAATCTACTATAAGGAAAGTAGCATCCAGGTCCACTGCAGGGACAGCGCAGAGGATATGGGATGCATGGATCGCGCAGTTATATTTAAAACGTAAAATTGTTTGTTAAATGGTAATTGGATGCAATACATTGTTATCATAGTTGCACGATTATTGTTTCCCCCACATACCAGCTTCAGTTGACTGACGTTTTGTTTGTTGGCGTTTTAGGTACAAAGCCAAAAGGACAAATAGTAAATCGTCATATTGAGAAATACATGAATTGAAATACAAGGAGGATTAGTTAGAGTAGAAATTCATATACGGATAGAAGTCTAGATATCCAAATTTTCAAAAGGTATGCAAAAGTTTATTTTCTTACAACATTCCAGTATAGTATGTTAAAATTTAATAATTGTTCTTGGTTAAATGTCGAACCTTTGATCCGGAAATTGTGTGTGCTGCTTTGACCTCTCGATCTCCCTTAATTGGGGGTTATCGGGAGGTGGGGTTGTAACAATTGGTATCAGAGCATAGGTTTCTCACTTATCCATTAATAATTATTAAATTTTACAAACTCCATAGAACCCAAGGGAGTTATTAGAGGATTGTCCGAAAGACAGAGGTGTCTAGAAATGGATCACGACCGGGGGTTGGCAATATTTTCCTCCTCATCACTAGTCGGAATACGAGGAGTCCCGGATCTGTGTGACTGCCTGACCAAAGTCTTAGGGTATGAATCAAAATAAGATACCTTTAGGACTTTCTCATCTTATTCATCCCTTCTCATCAAAAATTCTGTTAAGGACCTTAAGGATTAGGGTTTTCCCTCTTCTCCTCACCCTCTTGAGGTATGGGTAAGGTTAATAAGGTCTAAGGAATCCTCCATCAAATTAATGAAAATCATGTAAATAAGATGTCACGGATATAAGATTAATAAATTAAGCGCAAACTAACGAATAGATACATGCTTAGGTCGTATGACATGGGTTGTCATCACCCTCAGGAGAGACCTGAGGATAGACCTCCTTGACAGGAGGATGAGTAAAGAGAGTTAGTCTTGGAGGTAGGGACCTCCATTAAAAGTAGAGACTTGGAACATCCTCTGAGGATGATGTTAACCCTAATCCTAAGTGAAGGTTAGAATTCATGCATGCCTTGCGGTCGTTGGTTCCAGATCCAAACATAATGGAGCCTTGGAGCTATGGGCTATTACTGATGTAGTATATCTGATTTGTATGGAAAGAAATAAAAGACTTCACAATGGAGGCTCGTCAGACTTCATTATGATTTTGTCACAGCTTGCTAGGGAGATTAAATACCATTATCAAATTCATAGTTCAAATCTTGATATTACTCCTGTAGTAGCTAGGAATTGGGAACTGATGTAATCCCTTCCCTTTATGTTCTTTCTTAATCACATGTTTGGATGTGATTTGTAACTTTGTCCCCATTTAGGTGTTTTGGAATATATTTACCCAAATTTTCCAAAAAAATAAGTGAAGGTTAGAAAGAGAGATGGCATGATGAGTTAGACCAGGTGTTTGGATGGACATTCCTTGGATGATGTATGAGCCATGAGAGGTTGGATGGCCTAGTACATCTGGTGACCCAACCCGGGGAAGGGTCGTGCATGTTAAAGTGAAGGATAACTCCTTCATTGATGAGGTTAGAGAAGAACCTATGGAAATCCCATGAGCTTATATGGGCATAATATGCACCCAGAATGTGTCAGTAGTGTGAGAAATAGGTTGAAACCCTAGCCGAGAGAGTTGATGGATAGCTTATGAGAGCTATGGATGACCTTGATCAAACATAAGTTTGAACATAGGCTTCACCCACGTGGAGGTATGCTTATGAGCTGGATCCATCTTCATGAGGAGAGGACCTTTAGTATAAGGTTGTTTGTTTGAAGGGTTAGCTCTAGAGAGAGAGAGAACAGGACCCATGCAAGAAGGTTGGAGGTCTGGACTCCGAGATATGAGGAACAATGGGGAGTTGAGGATGATGTGACCTAAGTGGATGTTAATGGTTGCCTCATGCTGAGGATGTATTGGTTGCCTTTAGAGGAACCAAACCCTGGAGAAGAGGTGAGATTGCTGCCTAGGGTATAGATGTTTACCTGTTGAGATGAGACAAAGAGTGCCTTAGACCCTAAGGAGGTTTAAGTAACCAGTTGTGAGGGTTTATACCTAGTTGGTTGTCCTTGAGGAAGGACTCAACTCTGAGATGTTGCTCGAATAAAAGGATCATGGGAGTACATGACTTACCTTGGGCATGCTTGACTCATGAGTAAGAGATTGAGCATGTAGCTGGGGACCCAAAGGTGAACCTATGGTTCCTAGGCCTAAGAGGGGAAATAGTGTACCTAATGCTCATGACGAGAATTGAGTTCTGTAGTTTCGAGCATGGTACTCTTCATGTATAGAGGAAAGAGGTAACCCCTTAAGTTTAAGGTATGTTAGATGAACCCCTCACAGCTAAGTTGATGACATGGAAAGGTATGATCTTGATCTAGTGTTGAGAAAAGAGAACAAGTATGACCTAACATGGTTCGGTAGGTGGTCTACTTGTGCCTTAGTAGCTTGCTAGGGTTAAGCATGCTTATGTGGAAGTAAACCCTATACATGAGGACGTTTGTGACCTTTGTTATCAAGGTGTAGTTTCCTCCCATCCTGGGAGAGGGACCCTTTTGTAGGGTGTATACCAGTGTTTGTGGGTGTTGAGGGAACCCAAAGAGGTCTCATAGAATCTTGAAAAACTAAGTGAAAAGTACATGGTATGAGACTGAACCTGTACACCCATAAATATCCATCTCTAAGTGCATATGGATGTGTTACCATGTGGGTAATCGATATGGGGCATGGCCAAAGTAGGTAGGTCTCCATGACCCTTATGAAAGGGTGAAAGTTAGACCAGGAATGCAGAAAGAGATGATGAAGTCTTGGGTAAGGTTCTAAGTTGGACATGTACTATAATGGAATCCTAGAGTCTATCCTAGGGTCAGGTAGGGATAAGACTGATGGAAGTAGGAGTTGCCTAACTCCCTAGTTGCACATGACCATAGGGTCGGGAGGTAACAACTATCATTGTCTAAGGGCCATGGGTTAGGAGATTGATCACCTTCATGGACTCATGGGATCCAAAGGGCAGATGAGTAGGGCACTCTCTGGATTCATAAGGGAAGAGGGATGACCCCTAAAATGTTGGCACCCTATAAACCTAGAGGAGATGACCAAGGAATGTGTGTAAACCCCAATAGGTTTGAGACCAGTTTTCCATGGGAGTAACTTTGATATCGAGATGATTGTGATGCTAAGACATATGTGGCACGTTTCAACTTAGATTTAAATGTGTACTGGAAAGGTGGAATGTACCATCTCTACTCTTGGAATAAGAAGAACTCTGTATTTGGACTGCAACCAAATGCTTATTTCCTCATGTTATGGGAGTGAGAGATAGGAAAATACGCATGTCATACACCAAGGGTAAAAGATGATGTAAGTTGGAAGGCGGCTACGAGGTATGAGGACAAAGATGATAATGTACCCTAGTGGAGTAAGCAATACATGAATGGTTTACAAATAGTAAGAGAAATGAGGATGTTTTTTTAGCAGAAGCTATGTGGAACTTACAAGTTATACCAGGTTGAGTTTGATCACCATGATGATGAAATCAGAGAGTGTTCTTGATAAAGATAGACTTAGAGTTCGAGTTTGAGATGATAAGTGAAATACATGGAAGTGTATGTCTTCAATGTTACCTAATACCTAAGGATGTGAAGTGGTAATGGATGCTCTGGTTGAGATATATCTAACTAGTTTGGCTAGAGGGTAGAAGAGGTTGTTAGGCTAACCCTAAGTTTGGAAAAGAGATATGTTTGACTAATACTCAGATGTAATGAGATCTGTTGAACAAGTTAATGATGGTTTGGCTAGCCAGCCTAGGCCTTGATGCAGTGAAAGGGAGGTTGTAGAACCTTAAATGCACTTCTTTGGAAAGGAAGGTGATGAAACCCCAACTAGAGTGGTTTAGGGTTTTGAGGAATCAATCTTGAGGAATCATGACATATAGGAAATCATGATTGAAGATCACCATATACCGTGGTACTACCAAGGTAATAAGTGACAGTAGTACTTCATATGCCTAAGATGAAGTTGCATATGGTACGTTGCCATGAATAACAAGAGGTGAAGGATGAACACCAGTAACCCAGTACATTGACATGATGGATAAAGAGAGAGTTCCTGAGAGGGAATGGGAGTTCATCACTATGGATGTCGTAAGTCTCCCCTAGACCAAGGAAGGTCCAGATGCAATATGGGTTATGGGAGATCTCCTTACCTAGATGACATGAGAAAGAAAGAGTAATGTCAAGGGACAACTATGGTTAAACTACATATGAGAGAGATTGTTCAACTACACCAGGATGCGAGTTCAAAAGTTCTTGGGTATGACTTATAGGTTCACTTCCATAAGGAGGAAGTAGGTACATGAAGAATTTGATGTTAGTATAGTTTATCACCCCTAACTAATGGTTAGTATGATCCAGACTAAAGGGTCTGATGAGAGTATGTGTGCTCGATCAGGGTTATATCTAGAGACATTTCTTGTCTTACGAAAAAATGTGAGGATAACCACCATAGCCAGTGTCGGGATGTAAGAAAGCTCTATAAGGGAGGTTGTGCCGGTCACCACTTCAGTAAGGTGATGTTGGTGAAGGGACCTCGTGATGGTCAGAAAAGGACCACAGTGTATGTAGATGAAGTCACTTTGATCATGCAATGGCTAAAAGGAGCCTAGAGATGACATGAGTTGTGAGCTGATGCAAAGTAGACTGACATGCAGTTCACTGTGGGAGAATATGTGACATGAAAATACGACCCCTCTGAGCTATAGCTAAGAAAGCTGAGTCCCCGATACATGGGTCCATTTGAGATGGATTGGTGGAGAAGGTCATGTTTTGACCTTACCACTCAGGATAAATTAATGTGTGATGAGTTCCATGTGTCCAATTTAGAGCACTATGTGAGGGACCCAAACCATGCGCAGAGAAATGAACCTAGTGAGCCCCAAGGGAGGATGAAATGACCTGAGTCACCTGTGAGGTTTATAGATGCCAAGGTGAAAGAACTCAGAGAAAAGAATATGTGATGATAAAGGTTCCTTGGAAGCGCCATGGTTAAGGTAAAACCACATAGGGGCCAATGATGGACATTGAAAAGTCTTATCCTGAATTGTTTGTTTGCTTGATTGAATTTTGAGGACAAAATTCTTATAAGAGGGGAAGGATGTTACAACCCCAATTTTTGGGTTCATTTTCTAAAAAATGTAATTTCTCATATTAAAGATAATTGAACAAACAAAGATATGATTTGGATTTCGTTTAGAATAGCCTTCATGATTGTTTTGTGGGCTTTATTGGCTATCGGGCCCAATAACAAAGAAAGGATAAAAGAAACTCTATTATTGAGTAAATAAGAAAGTAGAGGAAAGAAATATGTGGAAACATGTAGAAGGAAAATCCAAAGAGGGATTTCGTGCCTCTTGGGTTCCTTGGGTTCCAAGGAGTCCAAAGTTGCATAAAGAAAGCAATAAGAAAAGAAAAGATCAATTAAATATTTCTTTATTAAGAAAGAAATTGAAAATAATGATAAAATGTGGAAAATAAGTGAAAAGAGGTATAATTGAGTTATCCTTGATGGATTTTCATATCCAAAGGATTCCTAATGTTAAATAGAATGGAAATGAGGAAAATAAAAGAGAAATAAAGAGAAAACCTCAAAAGGAGTTATTTTAATAAGAAATAACCAAGATAATGAGAAATAATGAATATAGATGCATCTAGAAGGATAAAGAGTATCCTTAAAAAGTAATTTTGAAATATTAGAGTTTCTTGGGGTCTAAGGAACCCCAATGGAGAAAAATAAAGAGAAAATACCAATAATAGGAAATAAGAAGATAATGTGAATACATAATTAATGAATTATGAGGTATTGTTAAAGAAGTGGTATTTTCTACTAAAGGACGACATCATTTCATGATCAATGAATTAAAAGCCAAGACTAAAGAGAATAAGGGAAAGAATATTTGTATTCCTAAATATTCAAGTAAATAAAGAAAATAAAAAAAATAAATAAGATAGAGAAGATTTCTTCTCATTAAAGGAATAGGATTCCTAATGGGAGAGGGCTTGTTTCCTCTTGGATGAGCATCTTTGGGCATAGATAACCTTCCCTATATAAGGGGTAAGACCCAGGTCTGAGTCCAGAGAGATCCCACACACCTCTCTCTCTCCCTTCTTCTTCTTCCGTATGTACAAACCCTAGCAATAGGCTAGTTTGAATCCTAGAGGAACGCATGGTCGTGGAGGAGTTACGGCGGAAGTGTGCCACTATCACGACGCTAAAGGGGATCTCGAGGGATGTTCCTTCACCCTAGCTTGAACATAGCAGCAGTAGCATGGCTGCTTTGGATGACCGCACGGTGCAGGCTGCCCAGCCCGAACCAGCCACCGTGATCGCGGGTTGAGGGCACCCAGAGGGGCGAGGGGGCTGACGGAGGTAAGGGAAGAAGCCTCCATGGCTTTTGGGTTTGAAATGAAGAGAAAGATCCACCCCTAGGGTTGTGCTCGGCGGCTAGGGCGGAAGCCGTCGGGTTGCTCAAGGTTGAAGAAGCAAGGAGGTGCATTGGACAGATATGCCCCTCTGTGGGCTGAAGACGTTGTAACTTACCCAAGGGCAATTCAGACATTTCAAAATGTTTCCCAAACCAAGCCACACCAACGTTGCATGGCAATGGACACATGGCACCCTCTGATTGGCCAAAGTAAGTGATTTATTACAAAAATTATATCTAATAATCGATAGGTCGGATGAATACAAATAATATATGCATTTTGCTCAGAACAATGAGAGGAATTCAATAAAAATATGTTTAGAAGCCAATTCCTTTTGCAATTCAAAAGGTAGTGCAAGTTATCAACTTTGATGAATTAAAGATTAAGAAACTCTACTTTGAGATGATTAATGTAATTAGTAGAGTTTAATGGGTGATTAAAGTTGATATTAACCTGTTAATTGTAAAAAGGTATATTAAGATAGAAAAGGATGAACTTTGCACGTAATTAGTTTAATTTAGAGATTATGTGCATAAATATGCTTGAAATTTGAAAAGTACATAAAGTTAACATCTTTAATGATTTAATTAATGAAAAGCCCTTAGATTTTATGATAGATGGATTTAATGATGTTATTTGGATAATTCAAGCCAATATTTACCTGTTGTTAATAAAAGTGAAAATAGGATCTAAAAAGATGATCTTTTTATATGAATGGCTTAATTTAGGGTTCCATGTGCATGGATATGCATTAATGAGCTTGAAAACCCTAATTTAGGTGAATATGTCTTTTAATTGTTTTAATTGTTCAAATCTATGAATAAATAGAGATACGATGATCCTAAGTCAATTTCAGTATAAAAGACCATTAAAATGGATAATTTGAGCAATTAGGGTTTATATGAGTAGAAAGAGTATTTTAGGGTTTGTTGACCTAAAAGGAATAAAGTTTGAGAGATTGATTTAAGAAACCCTAATGAATACTAACGAAACCTTAATTCGGATTAGAAACCCTAGAAAGTGAATTCAAGTCAATAAAGTAGAATCTTGAGAAAGTGTGTAGTAAATAGAGTGCATGTGTTTTTCAGGATTCTTGATGATGTGGTTTAATTACTTGCTTGGATTACTTTCTTGGTTGGAATTGATATTAGCTTGAGAAATCTAGTGAATAGGTATGTGCTTACGTCTATGAATAATCACTTTATTTTCACGGTGATTCCCGAACGATTCTATTGGTTGCTTGAAAATAACTGTTGGATGCCTTTTATTTCATGCAACTATAAAGTGACTATGATTATCACTATGAATGTATATATATAATTGGATTAGATCTGAATCCACCTTTGTGGCTTGTAAAGGCTAAAAAGGGATAACCTAGAGTAAGGTCTAGGTTATCGTGGGTTAGAAATTGGGCTACCAAGTGTAGTGTCATGAGACCCTTTGATATGCCATGAGTTAAGGAGTGGGCTACTTACGGGTAGGGCCATGTGACTCAACCCTAGAAACTAGTTCACCTATAGATGGGACCATGAGGGGTTTAATGGGGATCTACTATAAGGAAAGTAGCATCCAGGTCCACTGTAGGGACAGCGCAGAGGATAATGGATGCATGGATCACGCAGTTATATTTAAAACATAAAATTGTTTGTTAAATGGTAATTGGCTGCAATACATTGTTATCATAGTTGCACGATTATTGTTTCCCCCACATACCAGCTTCGGATGACCGACGTTTTGTTTGTCGGCATTTTAGATACAAAGTTAAAAGGACAAACAATAAATCATCATATTGAGAAATACATGAATTGAAATCCTCCTCTTACTAATACTACAGAATGTTCTTGTAAATTATGGCCAATACCACCTATCAGAATCGAAACAAACCAATTACCAAATCCACCTATCATCGCCGACATCACCATGAAAAAGATCATTAAAAAGCATGAGTCATTATTAAAACATTATAAAGTTGATGATTCCCACCAAGAATTTAAGGAAACATAACTTGTAAAGACTAATCTAAGGAACTATGGGTTAACTTTCTCTTGATCATCATCATTAACTTCTTCACCATCCAAAGAAAAAACTCTTCTAGATTTTCTTTCTACATGTCTTCCTCTATTATTGTTACCATTATTGTTGCTCAGATTCTGAGGAGGTGCTTGTTGTTGTTGTACTGGAGCTTGACCATTACGACACTTAGGGAAATCAGGTCAGATGTGTCTAGGTTCATTGCAATAATGACATACCACGGGTGTATTACGACGAGGTTTGTCTTGAGAACACTTTCCTGGAGGATGGTAACCATTGCACTTAGCACAACTATCTCTTTTCTATTCATCACCTGAGGACTTCCTTTTATTGTCAAACTCCCTTGGTTGGAACCTGGGGCAAGACTCCACAAAAGAGAGACAAAAACTCCACCCAAGACATGGTTGAGATATATCTAGTCCTTGCAATTCCATTCCACCAAACTCTTGGTGATCCTTCCAAGACATATCAACCAAACCTAACCTTCTGATGTGGAGGACATGCCATGCCATCAAAAGTCCTCTCTATGGCTAACACCCAATCATCTTCATTGTTGAACATCTCTATCTCACCTTCACCCTTGAAGGAAGGTGGTTGCATCTTCATGATATCCATGATCGAGAACTCCTTAGGCTTTTTAGGTACGGTCGAGTCTTTTATCCTTCCTACCATGGAAGTAGAAAAGAGTTGTCGATACATAGACAACTCTTGCTCTGGAGTCAGTTGGATGTAAGAAGTATAGTTGAACCTTTTGTATCTGAAGTTTAGTTTGATATAATAAGATGAACCCTTTTAAGGGGTGGTGGATAAGTTTGTGTATGGATGTTTTGATTTTGAGGATGAAATCCCTTTAAGGGGTGGTGTGCTGTAACATACCAGAACTAGAACCCTACCCTAGTAGTTTTACCCTTTTGACGTAGCCAAACAAGGATAAGATAATACATGTAATTAAGCCAATAATGGATCATAAAATATGACACCTCAATTATACAAGGTAATACATAATACTTTGTGCTTAATAATGACTCATTTGGGTGATAATAAGAAATTAAAGAACTTAATTGGATAAATAATGAACTAATGGGCCATATGACATAGCTCATAAAAAAAAGTTACAAAAATAAAATCCAAGTTTAATTAGTGTTCCTTGGGTCCCAATTACCTTGGGAATCGAGTTTCACATTATTCAGATAATAATAATTCATTTAACTCGAATTGGAAAAGAAGATGCTTGTTTTCCCCAAAATATCAAAAAAGATAGTAAATGAATCCAAAATAGGAAAATAATATTATATTCATAATCTACATAATAAATATAGCCTTTGGGTGAATTTTCATCCAATTTGGAGAAAGTTTGCTTAAAAGGTGAAATCAAGAGAGAGAATGTGTGTAGAACCTTTAAAATATTAAATAAATACACAAATAAATCCAATATGTAAAATTGATGGAAAATTTGTATCCAACCCATTAAATGTAACTTGTGGGTCAAGTTTCATCAAATTTGGATAATCCTATGCCATTAATGAAGGAGGAAAGAGAAAATGAGTCACGATTTATTTAATGCATTAAAAGTTTTCAGAAGGTAATTCTAATTTTATATTCGGAGTGTACATGCTTTAATTAGCCTCTGTGCAAAATTTTACCTAATTTGGAGTTTGTTTGCACCCTTTTTGGAGGTGAGAGAAAACAAGGAAATAATGTCATCAAACTTTAGTCAAATAAGTTTAATATCAAATTTAATTTTTCATACAACTTTATCTTTGTGTGTTGATCTGGACCGTTGATTCTCTGATCAAACGACTCACAACTTGCCTTCAACCCTGAGTCGGATTGCTACAATAACCCCCCGGCTCTCATATACTTGTTTGACGATTTCTCTCTCTATAGTTGGTTTGTCTTCGAGATTTCTTTGCCTTTGGATTCCTCATTTGATCCCACATCTTTTGATCCCTACTTTACCTACCTTTTTCCTCTTGAATTGTGAAACCCCAAACCTTGCGCCGCAAGTAAGGTTGGTCCCAATACATATTGGACTTCCCCTCACCCTCCACTATAAATATGGGTACCTCGGAGCGTCTTAGCATCAGTGCGACGTTTTCCACCAGTCTCTCCAAATCTCGTGTGGTTGCTCACCGAAGTTCGGTTCTTTGGTCTGTCCTTGTGGCAGACGTTTCTCTCTCCACTTTCCATCTTCGTCCAAATTGAAGGTGTAGATAAGCCTGGTTTGGTCCTAGCTATCTTTCGATTCCTTCGCCTTTGAGTTTCGTGGTGATACGAGGATTCACCCAAATCGGCCGAGGTGTTGCTACTGCCATGGCGTAGTGAGCCAATGAGGGAGATGATCCCTTTTGATTTCTAAAACTACCCACTTCTCACCTTCTTATTTGGTTTTTTGCGTGTGGGCAAACTAGTCTTTTGACACCGGGTTTTCTTTGCTTTGGGGCGAGCCAACCTAGCCGCTGACCCTACGACGCTCCCTTCTTATATTGGGCCATGTCAGCAGTTCGGTCCCCCTTGACTCTCACTCGCAAGCTTTCTTCGCCTATGTGGCTTTATCAGATTTTCTGATTGGTCAATAATTAAAAATTGATAACTAATTAATTGATGATCAGAAAAATATGGAAAAATTTTCGTTGGAATCAGAAAAATAAGATCTAACTAATGGTATATGTTTTGATAATTGAATCTAAAGATTAATAACATGTGTTTTCAATGGATCTAATTAAGGATGAATTAACTTGTAAAAATCATAACTAATTATCTATAAGTAAGAAAAATACAATAAAATATGTTTTAGACTCCTAATAATGTAAAATAAATGTGGCACAATTTTCATAACCTAATTCACATAATGATAAAAAGGTGTTTTTTAGGGTTTAGATAATGTGTATGATTTTTGACATAAAATTTAAATATGTGTTTAATAGCCTCTTTGGTGACCTAGAATTGGATCTAGAAGTGCTTTGGACTTTTGACTCTGATATTGAAGTATGTTGTATCCCCTATTCCTCTATGTTGAGAAATTCACCTATCTTATCTTTTTTTTTTACTTTGGCCTACACATATGTCTATTCTCTTGATATCATGGTTTGTGTTAACTATCTTGCTTATAATGGACTTGGATATTCTCTTGATATCTTATATTGTGCCTTGGTGTATGTTGGTTTTAAATAATTTTATGTGCCCACTTTGAAGTGGATGTTTATATGTTTGGGGTGTCCATTGTGTGACGGAAGCATTGTATTATTCTGACCATACTTGTCGACTTGCCTCTAGATTAAACATGCTATGTGATTCAGTAGCACTAGATTAGTATAAATTACTTTGGTTTTGGGGAAGTAATCCCCTATTGTTTATTAAGGAGGGTGGCAATATACCACTTCTCTATACCTGAGTGTGGTAGTAATACATACTCAATTTTTTGGGAGATTGACAGTATTCCTTTCTCTATCAGGTTCAAGTTTGTGCTTGGCCACCAATTGTGTTATATTGTTCTAGTGTTATGCTTATATCACATGCATGCATGTTTTGGATGATGATTGTGGGGTATGTGCCCTACTTTCTTTATGTGCCAGTATTGCACAATCTTTATAGTTTTGTTTATGGCAAGTATCTTCTTTCATCACGTGAAGATGATTCTTATTCTTTTATGCCCTTTTAGGAAGCTTATATGTTTACCTCTTGCATGTGAAGCTTGTATATTTGATGTCCTTATTACTTAAATTGCTCAAAGTTTTCCTTAGTATGCACATACCATCTTTTTTCTTATGTTTTCTTTACTTATTCTCTTTAGTGGGGTATGCTTCCAACCCTAGGTTAAACCAAGGAGAGGTGAACTTTGACATCAACCTTGTAGCTGAGCTTTTGGGAGACTTGAAGAGGTAATTAGATGACCCTCGGCTTGATCTTTGGCTTATATGTTTAGTTTTCCTTTTGGACACCCATGTGTGGTGAAATGATGTATTATGTTATCAAGCTTTGTGAATTTTTAGATAATGATCTTTTCCACTGCTACTCATTGTGTAATGATACATACATGTTGAATGAATTGGTCTCCATCCCTTTGGCGAAAACATTTATGTGGAGTTTGGTTCAAGGGATGTTTCCTTTGTATTTCTAGTATGGAGTGGTTCCCCTATGGGATCTCACTTCTTTACAAAGTGTGTTTAGTAGATTGAAGTTAGAATAAAATATTTTTAGCATGGTTTTATAATAGTAAATATAATGGAAAGTAAACTAATCTCTTCTTTTAGATAGGGGGTTGTATAGTGATTCCCCACATGATCTTCGTTGGAGATGTTCTTTTCTTCCTTTCCATGAATGTTGATCCCTAATATCATTATGTAGGTTAACGATGAAGTTCAATGAGATCTATGGGTTGTACTTGAATGATATCAAATCTCATGTCTTATTTTCTAGATCCTACAACATAATGAGGGGAAGATTTAAAGGTGCCATTGGGATATCAAAGGGACAACTTCCTATAAGGTATCTAGGCATTCATCTATGTGGTGGGAAGGTGAAAGTGAGGTATTTTGATGTTTGTGTGGATGCTCTTTGGGACAGGGTTGCCAGGTGGACGAGCATAAGAATGTCAATGGTGTGGAGACTTGACCTTGCTAGATTTGTGTTGGTAGGGATGGTCCGATTTTGGTGTATGCAAACAAATATTTCTCTTTTCATTTTGGAGAAATTTTAGAGTATTTAACGCTTCTTTTGTGTGTGGGGGAACTTTCTCAGGTTATATGCTAGTCTTCAATGGTTAAAGGTTTGAGGAAGGTGGTTTGAATGTCCCTGATCCTGTGGATATTTCCCATGCTATTTTGGTCAAGCGTATTGATTCTTTTTTGAGAGTCGATTCATCCTAGAGAAGATGAATGAAGAGTTGATATGTTAGTGTTCTCGAGGCCTACAACATGTCAATGTCTCTTGAGGATGGCAGCCAATGTGCAAATGGTGGCATTTTATTGCTGGTGATTATGTTTTTTAGAATGATAATTGCCTACTGTGTGACATCCAAATTATTCCATGGTCACTTCCTCACTCCTATACACCTCATGTTCCTTGGTTCTCCCTTCTTTGGTTGTAGGGGCATATTCCCAAGTGGAGATGTTGTACTTTTAAGTTCATTATCGACAAGATGTCTGTTCTTGATTACCTATTAAGATGGCACTTCAATGCCAACCATGTTTTTCTCCTTTGTAGAGTTGTAGATTAGTCACATACTCATCTATTTTTAGGTGCTCCTACATGAACTATTTATGGTGCATGCTTTGGTTGAAGATGGAATGGGGGTGGGTTTCCCTCGTTGTCCTTGGATGAGGGTATTGTGTGGGTTGTTGAGCATACTAGGCTCAACATAGGCCTGAGACCTTTTGTTGGGGTTTGTTTTGAGGTCCTGTGACATATTATTTGGAAGGAACATCACAATAGGTTACACGAGAGGGAGGACATGGATGTCCTTGTGTATTTTGATAGTCTTGTTGCCCCTCTAAGTTTGGTTAATAAAGCCAAGCTAAAGATGGTGATGGGAATCACTATTTTGATCCTCAACTAATGGGGTTTTTGTAGTGTAAACCCACTTATATAGTATACGAGAGTGTCTTATCCTATATACTTTCCTTTTTTGATCAATAGTAGTTACCTTCTCCAAAATAATAGTGAATTTAAGGAGAAAGAATTTTTCTAGAAGTCAGGAGGCTATCTAATTCATCCTGCCCTCCCCACGCGAGAAAAATTAAACGAAAATTTACAGTCACTAATTAAGCAAGGAAATTGAAACATGGTAGTACTACTACCATTACATTCTTTGGCTAGCAAATCACTGAGGCTCACAGGGGGCCTGTCATACATGGTGTATGATAAGGTGTTTTTTAGGTTGTTTTTGGCTAACTCATCAGTGACCATGTTACAATCTTGGGGTGTATGAACAACCTACCAACCTGGATGTAGAAGACGCTAGAGCGTGCACAACCGTTTAGCATATTTGGGGATGAACATCTCCTCCTGATTGACCATCTTAACCATGGCTAAGGAGTCACATTCAATGATAATGTGAGATAGATTGTTCTCCACTGCTACCTCCACCACCCTCATGACTCCTTCTAACTCGGCCTCTATGACGTCTGTGGTTCATAGGTTGAACGTGGCTCCTCCCACCCACCTTCCCCGATCATCTCCAACAACAACGGCGCAACATGCCTGCTTGTGTTTGACTGTTGCATCTGTATTGAACTTAGTCACCCTGGTAGTCGGAGCCCTCCAAGTGGGCAGGGTCGTGATCATCACCATAGACTGGGATTTTTAGAATGCTACCCTGTGCGCCACCAATTCTCTTCTGATGAGGTTTACCTGTTGCACGACGAGCATCTCCCTTTCCTCAAACACTCGCTTGTTACGTAACTCTCAAATACATATGCAGGCCACTAGGGTTTGGGTGTAGAAATCTCTGCCTCGCTTGATGATGGCTTGCATCCATAACTTGACATCGTCGATGGTGAAGAAGAAGTCGGGGACGGTCTCATCAACATTGATGGCGTCCCAGATCTACTTAGAAAACCTACAATCATGGATCTCATGGAGGACTGATTCCTCATAAACCTGACATCTTGGACAACTACTGCAAGAGGCAAGCTGGTGTTTCACTCTCCTGCTATTCGTGAGAATGGCCTCGTGCATACACAGCCACACAAACATGTTGTTTAAGAATTTAGATTGAATATGAGTATTTATTAATTTTATTTTACATGTTTAAGAATTGGCTTCCTTCATAAATTTTATTTGTTATCATAGTACATTGTTAAACATATTACCTAGTTCTTTAAACATCACCTATAATATTTTCTTCTAAATGAATTATGTGTTAACTCTATTAGATATAAAATATCCACAATGTAGAGAGATACTCACTAAGATAGTAGATCACCATTCTCTACTAAACAACTTTTTATATTGACCAAGATCTAATGAATCATTTACTACATACAAAGGAGTTTTATAGAGAGTTATGTCAAAGTGGTATTTAATTCATTAGCAGTTCATGTCTAGTCTACGTCCTTAAGCTTATAGAAAAATGGTAATTAGTGTGACCATTGTACTTGAATTTCTTTTTTCATGTCTTATGAAAATGTGTACAATTATTTTAGTTGTTTATATGTTAAAATGATGTCACAAATGGGTATTTTATGGAGTAAACATATAATTTTTAAATATATGGAATTATCTTTAGACATTACTTTTTCAATTAGTCAAATGAACCCATTTAGAACACATTTCAAGGAGTGAACTAATATTTTATAGATTCTAATATCTCAATCCTAAACTTATGACCTAAGTTAGGTTTGTTGACAAAAGGGGAAGAAGAGGATTGTGATCTCCCTAGATTTCCAATGTCTTGGCCATGTGTGTGACGTACAAATTGTAACCCTCACCCTAGCAAGAATCCCAATTCAAACTCACACACCAGGCCAAGAAGAAGAAAATTAGAGGAAGTCAGAGGAAACAACAGTAGAACATGCACATGAACAAGGACATAATCATACAACACATGTTCACCATTCAACATTTAATTACAAGATGAATAATTACAAGTTGATCTTACACATTTATGAATAAACTTATACACATACACATGCTACATTCTAAAACATGATCTTCTAGACAATAGATAGATCTGTACATCTTCCCACCACACAACTTTCCACAACCCTGGTTCTTCAAGAGCATATGTCCACAACTTAAGCAAAAGATAACATGTGGTATACATCAACACAATATTCTAAATGTTGTACTGAGTATGCCTACGTGTCCTTTTATATACCTCGCAATACTTTGAATTGGCAATAAGATAAAACTAATACTTGGTAGTAATAAAAGATAACAAAAGTATACTTGAACCAAGATGTTTCTTAACAAAAGAGAACACACATTTGAAGCATATTTCCAGCATATACTCAAGCATCTTCCACCACAAGCATAAATTCTTTTAGGCCTTACGATCTCCTACCAAAGAGTTAGATCATATATACAATGTGATCTCCTACCAAAGAGTTAGATCACTTCAATGAACTATACTACCAAAGAGTTTAGTGCTATCATATGATGGACCAGGTGTATTATGTTTGTATGTGTTCTAAACTATATATAGAAAATCAATCAAGGTAGCATACAAGATCAGTTATTTTATCCAATATCATATGCCAAGTATTTTGTACATATAATACAACCATATTGTATAATAGGACAAGTAAGAGGTAAAGCATACCTTCAATCGAGATATTCTAATCATCACATATTCGTGGATCATCTCTAATCATCTTAACCATAGTTGATTCTACTGGTATGTATGCCAGAGAGACAATTATATGATGTTGTGGTAGCATATTATATGAATGATTTGATTATTAATAAAGGTAAGCTTCCAGTTCATTTTGTTTCACTTAGTTATGAGATAATGAGGAGACATAATGAATGTCTAAAGAATGACATCACTAAATGACATATGTCTTATAGTACGTGACTTGAACAATGAGATCGTCTGGATTTTAAGAGTATGTACATTCTTATTATGTCCCTGTTCGGATGTTACCGTGAAAGGATGATAGACAAAAGTAACACATAAGACTAGAGTGTGTGTTGGTTGATGACATAATCTCATTAGTCATTATATTTGATATCAAACGAAGCACATAGATACTTATTGGGAACATTGTATCAAACAAACCCACCTTGAGAGTGAGACATGGAAACCACACATGGTGGTCATAGTCATATCTCCTAGTGAAGGTGGTGATTGTGGTTCTTTGACATGAAGTCACTACACTCATCACATGTCATTTGGTATGCTTTGACATCATCCACTATGATCCTGAATAAGGTTGTCCATAAAGGTGATCATTGGGTGCACTATGACACATGAGAATGAATGTGAGTTATGTAGATGGGATTTTTCCCTCCTATAGGAGTTTGATATCCTATCCACTTGATAAGCGAGACTAAGAAAAGCATGCACGTGCACATGTGAATCAATATATGATATTGAGATCACATATATCTTAGACACTCTACTTTAGATCAAGAAGCACAGATTGAACATTGAGAGGATGATGACTCCAGGCCTCGAGTTTATTTTGGATATCAGAGACAAAGGAATTATACAATCACTATAACACTTAACACAAATTGTAGGTAGAACATGTTCTCCAACTTTCCTAATTATTTGGATAGAAATGATGTGTGACTAGGCACTTCTCTTTGTTTCTGATGTCATAAATCAGTTATGGAGATTAACTGCCATCATAACATGGAACCTATGAGGTCACACACAAAGGATACACCTAGAAGAGGAGTTTTAATCATGAATGATAATTAAATTGATTGCTAAAGTGTTTAGATATTCAATTTAAACAACATTGGTTGAAAACTGACTGACTGGACAGTTGAACCGACCGGTTCAAGTGTATCAAAAGTAGAGAAGGCTTTTTGGAGATGAATTTGGCCATGAGAGACCTTCTCCAGTATTGCAAAAGAAGGGGCCTGCCGGAACTGAACGTTTCAACATGTAAGGTCAATAGAACCAAGTTTGGCAATTATGGACATTGAACCGACCGGTTCAGGTAGTGAACTAATCGGCTCAGATCCATGAACCGGTCGGCTCAGGTTGTAAATTGAGCGGTTGGTGGATCAATTCAATTGTATCAAGGATTTGTGCTGACGTGATGTTCTGCATTAAATCAAATATCAATTGCCAATACAAATGCGACTGGGAAACATGATGAAATGGATCATTTTACTAGGTGAACTAATCGGATCACATGCCAATAGATCGGCTCACTGGTGAACCTTCACTTGTTGTAGGTTGTGATTCATGAGATTCCGGTCCATTCCACTCCCACTTAGACTGGGAACCCTGACCCTGACCCTCCTATACATAGAGGGGTATTGGGGGCTTCCAAATACATAACTCAATTGGATCTAACAATTATTGTCATCTCTAGTTGTAGTAACAAAAAGAGAGCCCAAGCAAGTCCTACCGGATCAAGGGAGGGATAGCAAGGGAGAACAATTGTGAGAGAGCAAGTCGACAACAATAAGAGGGACAACTCCTTTCTATCTGTTCTACTAGAATGACAGGAGTTCTAGGTGATCCATTTGGACTTCCATAGAGGTGAGGAGGCTATTATCTGCCACTAGGAGGACAACATCAACCAATTGTCCATTGTAAGACTAGGAGTTGTTGCAGATGTTGTCTCAATGCAACCATGAGAGCTATACTACTGCAATGCGGAACAGTCGTTGGACTTGCTCCAAGACCAAGTTTGAACTTATGAAACCATCCTTCACATTACATAGTTGTTGATGCAATCTTTCTATTCTAGGGAATATGGATAGATACATTTTTTATTTTTGCTGCCTACTCTATGCCCATATTTCCCAACAATGATATTAGAGCCACAACAATTTGCTATTCTTTGGGATAATCGATATGATCAAATTTTGGTTTTCATCGTTTATTTATTTCATACAATGTGAAATAATTAAACTACTTAATGTGTATATCCAATCAAATACCACATATAATTCCAAACTAATGTATATATATATGTATATATATACATATATATACATATATATACATATATATATATATAGAGAGAGAGAGAGTTAGGCTAGAATACAGTCGAGTGTACAGATCGTATGAATACACTCAAGTGTGTTTTCATATCAAGACTATTTTTTTGCAAAATGTAAACCATTGGTCTTCACTGTCATACTATAACTAGTCTACATACAAGTTTTGAGCCCATTTGGATGAGTGTAAGTGACTTGTCCAAGGGAAAGAAAATCAACGCACGAAACTAATTTGAAATGTCTATTTTTTGTGGTCTTTATAACATGACCTACAAATATTCAAATGTGCTCAGATTTTGCATATGAGCTATTCAGAAGATGTTTAAGAGGATCAATGGATTAGATTTTTGAAAAAAATATTACATCATGAAAAACTACTTGAGTGTATTATGCGCTGAATACACTCAAATGTAATATATCCTGACTCTCTTTCTCTCTCTCTCTCTCTCTCTCTCTCTATATATATATATATATATATATATATATATATATATATATATATATATATATATATATATATATATATATATATATATATATTATGTGTGTGTGTGGAATTTACACACGTTGCCCTAACACTAAGTTTTGATGGTGGATGTGTACCATGGTTATGGTCAATAACCTAAATATCTGTGTCTGGTTGGATGATTTCTTTTGTGCAAGTTTTATGTCGGTTTGCATACAGAGCCTCTACCTTCTTCTTCTCAATGTAAAAGTATTATTATTTCCTACCTTTGCTCCCCTCGAATGTAACTTGAGATTTCTCATTACCATATAATAAGTTTAATATCAGTATGACAATTTCTTTTCTTGCAATGAAGAAGATGACAATCAACGTCAGGTGAGTTGACTGTTTCACGTGATGAGTCGACCAACTAAAGGATCGAGAATGGAAGACCACAATAGGTGCAAACTGACTATTTTGAGATGTCCATACATCAGTGGGATAGGAGGACAGACGACCATTTCAGACGACCAACTAACTGGCCAAGAGGCGAGCTGACCAGTTGAAGGGTTGAACTGATCATCCCAAATTGGCAAGCACATATCTACACCAACAACAAATTCATACATGTGAAGTAGATCTATGTGATAGTAATTCCTTGTGGATCTAAGAAATTACAAATAGTATGGACATAACCATGGATAATGTTTTATATTGCATGTTTATGTTGTGGTATATAGCATCTATATGATACATATTATAGATATGTGGTGATTGGATAAAGTATATGTATTTATAAATATAAACTCTCTCAAATAAAATATTGAGTCACATATTCTTTCCATAAGAAACACACATGAAAAGCTTGACTGACTAAGTGTGGGCACCCCAAGGGTGGTGCACTGTCTATCTTGTGGATGTGGGATGGTAATAATGTGGGCCTGTCAAATGGGGTACATTCTTATCATGTTGGCTTTGGATCAGGATTAATTATGTGTCCTTAATGAGATTAAGCACCATATGCATGCAGGTGACTATGGAAAGGTGTTGTGCATATCATCTATCCAAGAATTTCATTTGATGAAATTGGTAGAAGTTGTCTACCTTAGTAATTGATTATGAACGTTGGCGTTGGCTAGATAATAGTTGAATTGTTTCAGATCATGGCTCACTAGATGGTTGTACACTGCAATCTTCCAAATTGATATGTGAGGTCTATCAATTTGAATAAAATAGTGGGAATGATAGTCAATTAAAGACCTAATAAAAATCATCAAATTTTACAAATCAAATCAAATAAAAAATGAATTTTTAACAAAATTGTAAATTCTTTTTAGAATTAAATTGCAACACACAACAACACCTTTTCTCTAAGTCAATCATTGAGAAGGGCAAGTTAAATGGGAATAACTTCCATGATTAGTTCAGGATGCTGAGAATTGTTCTCACACATGATGCAAGCTCGATGTCCAAGAGACACCAGATCCAGATGAACCTCATCCAAATGCACCTAAGGATGACATGGATGCTTATAATCAACATACTAAAGATGCGTTTATTTCAAGTGAATGATGTTGTGCTCCATGAACTATAAGTTGAAAAGGCAGCATGAGAACATGGATGTAATTGAGATGGTTACACATATTAATAACATGTTCCAATATCAGGAAAGAATTGACAGATATGATGTCTCCAAAGTGTTGTTCAAATATAACATGGTGGAAGAAGATCAAATAGGTCCTCATGAGCTAAATCTCATTGGGTATGTGGGGAACCTGTCTAGACTGGGATTCTTCATTAGTTGGCCATTGATGTGATTTTGCAGTCTGTGCTAGAGTCATATGGTCAGTTTGTCATGAACTACAACATGAATGACTTTGAAAAACTATTGATAGAGTTACTAGGCATGTATATAATAGTTGAGGCACAAATGACGAAAGATAAGCCCAAGTTTGTGATGATGATCAACAACACAAAAGGAAAGTCTAAGGGAAAAGGCAAAGCTAATAAGAGTTTTAAATCTGTCTAAAAGCCCAAGTCTTCAAATCTCAAACCTAAAGGATGAGTAAAGAAGGGAGTCAAATGTCACTACTATCACCAAGTTGGATACTGGAAAAGGAATTGCCCTCTCTTCCTAGAGGAATTAAAGAAGAAGAAGGAAGAGGCAGATGCCTCTAGTTTAGGTATAAACATTATATGATAAATTTGATTACTTGTTCATCTTGGTATGTTATACCGTATGTAGATTTGACATACATTGATGTGTAGGATCTGATAATAAGTAAAGCCTTTAGGAAAGGACAAGGATGGATTGCGATGAGTAAGAGTTTCTACAACTTTAGTCTGCATTTAGAATTTAGCTTATCCCATAGGGCATGTAATAGAGTTAGTTGAACTGATATTTCATTATGCCAATAAATAGAAACATTTTACCTTATTCAAACATGTATGGACAAGGATGATTATATAAAAAGAATTTCTAATGCTTCTATTTCTAAGACGTGAACTTGTATGGCAATGCCCCAAATGTATTATGATCTTTATGATATTGGATCAAAAGATGAATGATCCTAATATAAATACCAAAGTATTATATTTGATAACTCAAACAATCAACAACCAATAGCATTGTCATCTAGAGTACACCTATGAGAAATGCATTTCTAGATTTCATAGTGATGTTTATCTCTCTCTTTTTGGTAATTGAATCAATAAGAAACATGCAAGTCTTATATATGAGCAACATGGAAAACTACATCTCACTAGGTGTAGTAGGAGAATAAACATTCTATAAGGACATGTACATAATGATGTACAAAGACCTTTGAAATAAATGCTACAGATAGTTATTTGCACTTCATTACATTTATTGATAATATGGTGATATGTATTTAGTAAAATACATATCCCTTTAAATGTTCAAGAAGATTACAAGTATGAAGAACACAACTTCCTCAAGGGTATTAAGATACTTTGATATGATCAAAAGTTGAAATATTTTATAAAAAAGTTTGATATCCTTCTAGAGTGAATGGGATAGTGTATTACAATTAAGTCCACCTAAACATGATAATGTGTCAAAAAGAAGGAATCACATCATGATGGGTCATGACATGATTATCTTTTAATCTAATCTTCTAACTTTCTTTAGAAACATGCTTTAACACTAAAACAATGTACTATCCACAAATGGATTTAGTGGAAAACATATGAGATATGTTACGGGAATGTCCCGATATGTTGTAAAGATTGAAACTTGTACAAGAAATAGTTCTTAAAAGGATTCAATCCCATAAATGTTAGTTTTTTGAATACTACTGAGCTCAAACCCATAACAACATTGTTTGTTCTGGATGACCGAGTTCCATTAGAATCAGTGGGAGTAAAGTACAACTCGAAAAGCTTGAATTCCACCAAGAACATTTGAACCATAAGAGGCACAATGACAACAAAGAGAGTCACAAGTGGTTGTGAAATCTCAAGTTCTTTGATGTAACACACAAAACTCATAGTTCTGGTAAACTATGATGAGATAAAAAGATTGTGAATCCTATAACTCAGATAAAGTGTGAGTCATAAGATGAGGAGCAAACATTCCACTATGTAATGACCACATTTGTGCTTAATTGGTAAACTAGGGTTTACCTGAATGATTACATGCTTGATTAGATTCAACATCATTTAGACTTGATTAATGATAGTAGATCAATTATTCTGTTTCAAACCTAATAAGAACCTCTAACTATGATTTTAGTTTGAAGAATTAGGGTTTGAGAAATGTAAACCCTAATCGACATAAATTAGGGTTTTGATAGTACATGAATATGGAATTTGATCAGGATAGCAGTGTGGTAAATGATTTTTCATATTTTCTACAAAATTTTTATTTTATTTAATTTTGGATATGATATTTATTACTCAATCATACATATTGAAGAAAAATTTCAGAATATTTGAGTGTTCTTTGAATGTGGTTCTCGGTCGAACTATACTTCGACCAAAATGCTGATAGAGTGCTTTTCAGTAGTGTAGTGTTTTATTTTTATCTATTTATTGGTAACACCAAATGATCTGAAATTTTAAATGAAGCTATAAAACTAAATCATAAACAACATGTAAAATGTTTATAATTTTTGGATTCATTTATACCTTATCAGTAGACGAATTATAGTAACTGACATTTCTGTAGAATTCTAGATAGTAGTGCACTATTCGATTTTTATTTATTTAATGAATGCTTGGAATGATCTCAAATTTTAATTGAAGCTTTTCAACTCAATTATACACAACATCATAAATTAGAATAAATTTTGGAGGGGGTTTGATCTCTAAAATTTACAAATTTACAGAAATATGTTTATGACAGAAAAACATTTGCTGAAATAAGAAAAAGTATAATAAGGGGTCAAAGTGCAATTGACCCAAGCATATCAATTGATCTATATGGTCAACCTAACACACAAGTAGCTCTCATAATTTATGATTCAATCTAGATAAATGAAATCCTAGAGAGAGAGAGTTAGGGTTTGAAAGGAGAAATTGATGGAGATGCTGACCTAGGGTTTTGCGGTCTGAGGAATGATGAAATCATGTAAGTTTAACTTCTTTGGATATAGTTTCATGGTGAATCTTCGTTCACATGTAAAAATTTCGTCCCTCCTCTTATTTTATCCAAAAGGGTATCAAAACTTCCCCTTTTCTCACTCTTTCTTCATAATCCCTCATTTTTAGGGTTTTCGGGTTGAAAGGAAGAAGAATTGGGTGAATTTTTAGGGATTTGATATGAGATCGAGATTTTTAGGGATGAGCTACGTTTTTAAGGTGTATTCACACCATAGGGTGAGTGGGAACTTCATTTAAATAGTATCTTGCATGAAAATAGGTTGATTCATCTGTAATCTTTAATTGCTAGCATGCGACTACAAACTCTGAATTGTTTATTTGTTCTAAGTTGTTGCAAAATGATATGAAATGGATTCTTCCTCTGTTTGGATGAAGTTCAGATGATTAAATCATATTAGAAATGTATATAATACATCATAATGAGAATTCCCTAAGTATTCACAGAGGTTATAAGAGTAAACTGAAATATAGGGAATTTGTCTATGACTGAAATTTGTTGTATAATTAAATAGAGAAAATTTCTTATCTAGATCCCCTTGGTTATGAATGATTGTTTATCTAAATTCATAGTACATATATGTCAGATACTATCTTGGATTTCGTTCAAAGTGAATAGTGTTTGTTTGATATCTCCATAAAGAGGGTGAAACCCTAGATGCGAGGAAAGTTGGATATTTTGTGAATAGATGTCGTGAAATCCATTTGAAGGGATTTTCTTGACATGATAGACTTTATTTATTCAATGTTATTATTGATGAATGATATCCTAGTGAATGGCATGGAAACCCAAATTCAACTTAGTTCCAAGGTTTCATGCATATATTGATTTTATATGATTTGTTGATAGTAGTCTTTATTCAATGAATGTTTATGTCGCATGAAATCTTTATGGGAGCCATATGAATAAGTTGTTGTCTAGTGAGAGGTGACAATATGTGTGATGGCCTTGTGAGCCATGAGAATACTTGTACAACCAGTGAAATGAATACCTTGGTCTAAGGATCTAGAGGTAATGGTTACTTGTTATAGAGGTAACAATGCAATGTGATGATCTAAGGGTTTGAATACCCAGATCCAGTAATCATTATAATGATGTGAAGGGATGAGAATTCCCAGTAATGTGATAAGGGATTGAGATCCTAGGTACAATGTGTTTTAAAGATTTGAAAAGTACGCAATAGATGTATTACACCTTTCTTTGTAGTATTTGTGGTGATTAAATTAAACCCTAAGGGTAGGGTGTTCAATGAATCAAGTATTGTGATATTAATGTTCTCGGATATTATTAATAACTCTTGTCATGATAATTAATTAACTCTTAATTGAGATATGAGATGCACAACTCAAGATTTGGGTTGATATGCACGATTCTAGTGTGTATGTGCCAAGTGGACATGAAATCTATTTATTTAAGAATTTTAGTCTGCTTGCATGTATAGTATGTTGATTACTCAGTATATTACAGTGTTTTGAATATACTTCTCTGCCAAGTTTAGAATGATATACATGTTGTATTATAACTTCAAATAAGTAGACGCGACACCATAGAGATACCAGATTCAAGTATAAGTAAGAGAAGGGTATAATGTAGAAAGAGCTTTCTAGGAATAATAAAATAATAGACTTTGGAGCCCTGAACACCGTAGAATCCCTACGTGAGGTTTGCTACTTAGGGGTGAAATGACCTAACCTTGGCAGCGTCTAATATACGGGGGTCAGAACTTGCTATCAGGTGGCACGGGGGATGAAGCCCTAGTGGAAGTCTCCTTAAATTAAAGTTTGTAGTGTCCAACATCAACCAGAAGTCCTGGTGGCACTAGAGTACAGAAAATCCAAGAGGTGGCTTGGCTCTCTGCCTGTGTGCTCAGGTTAGAGGAGGAGTCTAGTTTAGGCCAGAGAGCCATTTCCCTATTGCATACCAGGAGAATAGTCAAACTTAGCATTTCCCGAGTGTGTCCACTATGTCTTGTACACTGTGATCGTAGTGCACTACGAGTCTTCATATGTAGAGTACAATGCATATGATCAGGGCATAATAAAATGAATAAGAGGTCAAACAAGTGTGTATAGTTATTCAATTATTCTTTGTGTGTTTCTGAATTATTAGTTCTCTTTATGATCAATCAACCATTTCATATATTGATTCACTCTTATGGATATTTAGAGTATCCTACCATATTTATGGTTGTCAATTATTATACTCTCTAAAGCTTTCTGCTATTATAATTGATATTAATTGCTCAAAAGTATATCTGTAATTATATCAGTTCTTTAGACTATTTCTTTGAAGCACTCATTCACTGAGCGAGTAGGCTCATCCCTCTACTCAAAATTTTTAGGGAAATCACATGAACTTGAAGAAGGTCATTGCATCGGAGTAGATCTGCCACAAGAGTTAAGTCTAAGTATAGTTAAGTTCGGTCGGTCCTTGTCACTCTAGGTCCTTGTAAAGAAATAAGAGAGAGTTGTAAATGATGATGTATAACATTATTCCTCTTTTATCAATATATGCGAATCAGTAAGTCTTATGTGCTTAAAAGTATGAGAAACATGATGAATGTATGGATGTGTATCATTAATGATGAAATTATATTAGAGAAATAAAAGTTTAATTCTCTTATAAAGTTAGTTTATGTGGTTCAATGCGAGAAAACAAAGAGTTTGAAAAAGAAGAAAAAGTTAAGGGTGATCTTTGTATTATGATAAATCCTCAATTTTATGCCCTAATCTCATGATTAGTGGTAATTGTGAGATCGGGGTGTAACAACTTGGTATCAGATCTTAGGATCAGTTGTCAGGGACCATTAAGTTAGTAAGTTAGAGTCATAAGTGTGGTAGATAGGAGATGTTATTATGTTAGATCTGGGGATTTGAGTATTTGGATATCCTAGCCCGGTATCTGAGTACTTGGATCAACCAGTATCAAGCTACTTTGTCTATTCTTTCATGTATACCCTGGCTAGGTATACAGTGGAAGGATGGTCTAGAGAGGAACCCTAGAAATATTAGGGTTAGAAACAAGATAAGTAACATGAATTAAAAGCATAAATATAAAATGAGATAGAACTTTCATTTCATATTGTTGTTTTATTGGAGATGAATAGAAAAGCTCTTATATGTTTGAATTCAGATATTTAGTATTTTGAAATATATATGGGTCTTTAAGAATTTTTGTACACTATGCAGTTGTAGCATTTATTGATTACATTCTTTGTATCAAGTAGACTATAAATGATCTTTGAATGAGCTTTCCTAAGTGGATAAGTTTTCTTCCACTCATTTGAGATGAATAGGAGTTGAGTAATCCTGAGTAGCTCTTGGCTTCAGGACTGCATGTTTGGCCTGGTTCGGCTGGTAGGATGCATTACTGGGATCTAATGACTCTTATTAGTAACATAACAAGAGTAAATTCTGGATAGATTAGATCCAAATTCTAGTATGAATGTATATACTCTAAGATTTTGAAGTATAAGGGAAAGACAGGGATAACTAAGAATCAGTTGGAACTGATATGAGAAACCCTTAATTGGGAATAAAGGAACACGACATAAGGTTCAAATAAAGTTTAATTATTAGTATTATATGAACTCTAAATATGAAATATGGAAAATATATGAGAAAAGTATGTAAGGGGCCAAAATAGTAAGAAATAAATCATGAGGAATGGATTATATAATCGAGTATAATGTTTTTATGTACTCCAAAGCAAAGGGAAAATAGAAGAAAAGAGTTAAGTATTCGATAAGTACATAGAAGTGAAGAGTCTTCAGAAAAGTTAAAGTGAAGAGAACTAGATGAGCATGTAAATCATAAAACTAGGATAAGAAACTTAGTTGAAACAAAGAGAAATGTTGGAAATAATGAGCTTGATTAAGGAATGAGGTTTATGATATAACTGAGAGCATGGAATGTATACCTATATTGTGAAGTTAATACATTCATCCTACTGCCTTTGGATTCTAAGTCTCTATAGAACAACAAACTAATTTCCAAAAGAAGAACAAAAGTGTACCTTAACCAATGAATAAGTCATACAAAGCTAGACTATATTCAATAGGTAAAAACTTCATTAAAAGAGATACTAAGTTTGACTTATGCATGAGTCATTTGATTTAAAATGAAGGATATGTAATGTATTAAACATGAGTTGAAACTAGTAGAGAGATTATGGATTTAGAATTTCAACTTTACATTAGCAGAAGGAGAAAAAGAAATATATGCAACATGGTATATATGATCATACACCTAAAAGAAGCAACATGATCATAAGAGAAAACTAGAAGTTAAAGATGATATGTGGAATAGCAGTATATGGTAATGGGATTATGGAAAGTAATGAAAAGGTTTGAAACATGGCGGAGTAATATAGATTATAAAAGAAAAAGGTTGTGAGATTCAAGAAAGTGCTAATTAGTCAAGTATCCTTGTTGATAATTAATTAAACCTACATATGAGAAATGTATTAATGAATGTTTGAAGATAAGAATTCTATGTCTCAAAATCATCTTTTCTTTCATATCTTCCTTAATGAAAGCAATGTGGGAATGAAGTGATAAGAAAATGAATCATATCTAATGCATAACCACCATGGTAGAGGCATCTAGTGAATGTAATAATGACATACAATATGATGATGAAACTCTAGCAGGGTAAATTGAGAATGTAATCTATCTAAATGGCCAAGTAAGAGAAAGGAAATTTAATTGATGAGATAAGGAAGACTTTAGTAAAACTTGTGAGATCCAAAGTTTGACTTTCAAATTAAGGGAGCAAAGTTACACACAACAACGTCATGCTACTGATAAGGACCAAACCCTAGAATGTTTAGAGTTTTAGTAGTTCAAGGGATGTCACTAGTGATTTGGCCTTGAATACTAACATCTCTATAAAATAAGATTATGAGATTTTCACTATGAGAAGTAAACTAGTACTGATAGTAATCCATGGTTTAAAGGTAGCTAATCTGAAAGGTAGATAAACAATATGGAAATGATTTGGAGCAAAGAGTAAGATATAAATTTGAAATGTAACAAGTGTGTTTTGAACAAAAGGAGAAATACAATATGAGTAAAGTGCGATAAGAAATAAATTATTGCAGTGATAACAAGAATGATGAATAATCTATTTGTACCTTGTATGTTTCAATTTTAGAAATGTTTAATCTACATGATCAAAATGAGAAGGATAAGTAGTAAAAAGTAAGTAGTAGTGAATGAGGACAGAGATAAGAGATAACAATGGCTTTTAGTAATATGTGAATTTTTTTTTAGAAGTATAATTTGTTGAAGGTATACTAAGGGATGTAAAATTTGTTTTACATATGATTTCAGTTGTACATGTGCAAGCAATATGTTAATTAATGGTGTCTGATAGTTTAAGTCATTCATACTAGTAATCCATCTTAGTATTGTACTATTGTGGTATGGTTATATGAGTTGAATGATGATGGAACAAATGAAGGTTTACCCTAAATAAGGTAGTCTTACCTATTCACTCATATGAATGGAAGGGAGGATAACCATATTGTATTGATATGTAACCCTAATGAGGTATATCTTGTTATACCTAGCTTTAATATAACTAAGTGATGGTAATTGGGTATGAATAGTCCTTGAATGACTAATACAATCATGGGGTACTTTGTTACTGTTGTAGAAACCCTAGTATGCTATAATCCGATGGTTACACCTTGAATTATGTGTGGGTTCATACTTGAGAATAATATGGAATGCGATGGTAATGCTTCACCTTATGCATCCATGATGCAATGGGGATGCTGCGAGTAGTATTATACACATGTTGTTGAATATAGTATTCCAACTCAAAACTGTTTTGCTATTTGAGTAGGACAATAGTAAAATTTAAAAGAACATGGTGAACTCTCTTTTGTGACTCAGAGGTAATACATAACAATAGTACATATTGAACTGTATGAATTGAAATAGTTGGATCAGATTATCAATGTTGAGGTAACACCTCAAGAGTATGAAAATATTGAAACAGTCTCTTCTCTATGTACTCTATGATTGATTGTGGCATAGAGAATTCATTGGATATCATTGGGAACTGTTTCAAACATGTTGTGATTATAAAAGAAATAAAGGACTTAATGTTGAAAAGTGCATTCAAGTATGAAATACAAGAATATAATGACATGTAAGATTTCAGAAGCTTAAAATAAACTTTGAATATACTTTATTTGCATATTTATGTTTCGGGGACAAAACTTTTTAAGGGGGTGAGAATTGTATTGACCACATTTGTGCTTAATTGGTAAACTAGGGTTTACCTGAATGATTACATGCTTGATTAGATTGAACATTGTTTAGACTTGATTAATGATAGTTGATCAATTGTGATGTTTCAAACCTAAGACGAAACTCTAACTATGATTTTAGTTTGAAGAATCAGCTTTTGAGAAATGTAAACCCTAATCGGCAAAAATTAGGGTTTTGATAGTACATGAATATGGAATTTGATCATGATAATAGTGTAGTAAATGATTTTTCATATTTTCTAAAAATTTTGTTTTTAATTTAATTTTGGACATGATTTGGATAACTCAATCATGCATATTGGAGAAAAAATTCAAAATATTTTGAGAGTTGTTTGAATGTGGTTCTTGGTCGAACTATACTTCGACCAAAATGCTGACAGAGTGCTTTTTAGCAGTATAGTGTTTTATTTTTATTTATTTATTGGTGACTTCAAATGATCTTAAATTTTAATTGGAGATCTGAAACTCAATCATAAACAACATGTAAAAGTTTCAATTTTTTTGGATACATTTAGACCTTATCAGTAGAAGAATTATAGTAATTGACAATTCTGTAGAATTCTGGATAATAGTACTATTAGATTTTTATTTATTTAATGGAAGCTTGGAATGACCTCAAATTTTAACTGAAGCTTTTTAATCAATTGTACATAACATGATAAATTATCATAATTTTTGGAGGAGTTTTGATCTCTGAAATACACGAATTTACAAAAACCTTTTTATGATAGAAAAAAAATTGTTGAAATAAGAAAAAGTATAGTAAGGGGTCAAAGTGCAATTGACCCAAGCAGCTCAATTTCTCTATATGGTCAACCTAACACACAAGGAGCTCTCATAATTCATGATTCAATCCAGAGAAACGAAATCCTAGAGAGAGAGAGTTATGGTTTGAAAGGAGAAATTGATGGAGATGCTGACCTTTGGTTTTGCGGTCTGAGGAATGATGAAATCATGTAAGTTTAACTTCTTTGGATATAGTTTCATGGTGAATCTTCTCTCACATGTCAAAATTCCATCCTTCCTCTGATTTGATCCAAAATGGTATCAAAACTTCCCCTTTTCTCACTCTTTCTTGATAATACCTCATTTTTAGGGTTTTTGAGTTGAAAGGAAGAAGAATTGGGTGAATTGCTAGGGATTTGATATGAGATCGAGATTTTTAGGGACGAGCTACATTTTTAAGGTGTTATCACACCTTAGGGTGAGTGGGAACTTCCTTTAAACAGTATATTGCATGAAAATTGGTTAATTCGTCCATAATCTTTAATTGGTAGTATGCGACTACAAACCTTGAATTGTCTATTTGTTCTAAGTTGTTGCAAAATGATATGAAATGGATTCTTCCTCTGTTTGGATGAAGTTCTGATGATAAAATCATATTAGAAATGTATACAATACAACCTAATGAGAATTCCCTAAGTATTTGCAGAGGTTATGGGAGTAAACTGAAATATAGGGAATTTGTTTATGACTCAAATTTGTTGTATAAGTAAATAGAAAAAAATTCTTATCTATATCCCCTTGGTTATGAATGATTGTTCATCTAAATTCATAGTACATATATGTCAGATACTATCTTAGATTTCATTCAAAGTGAATAGTGCTTGTTTGATATCTCAGTAAATAGGGTGAAACCCTACATGCGAGGAAAGTTGGATATTTTGTGAATAGATATCGTAAAATCCATTTGAAGGGATTTTCTCGACATGATAGACTTTATTTATTCAATGTTATTATTGATGCATGATATCCTAGTGAATGGCATGGAAACCCAGATTCAACTCGGTTCCAAGGTTTCATACATATATTGATTTTATATGATTTGTTGATAGTAGTCTTTATTCAATGAAGGTTTATGTCGCATGAAATATTTATGGGAGCCATGTGAATAAGTTGTTGCCTAGTGAGAGGTGACAAGATGTGTGATGGCCTTGTGAGACATGAGAATACTTGTACAACCAGTGAAATGAATACCTTGGTCTAAGGACCTAGAGGTAATGGTTACCTTTTATAGAGGTAACAATGGTATGTGATGATCTAAGGGTTTGAATACCCAGATCCAGTAATCATGATACTGATGTGAAGGGATGAAAATTCCCAGAATGTGATAAGGGATTGAGATCCCAGGTACTATGTGTTTTAAATGTTTTGAAAAGTACGCGATAGATGTATTATACCTTTCTTTGTAGCATTTGTGGTGATTAAATGAAACTCTAAGGATAGGGTGTTCAATGAATCAAGTATTGTGATATCAGTGTTCTTAGTTATTATTAATAATTCTTGTCATGTTAAGTAATTAACTCTTAATTGAGTTATGAGATGCATAACTCATGATTTGGGTTGATGTGCATGATTCTAGTGTGTATGTGCCAAGTGGACATGAAATCTATTTATTTGAGAATTTTAGTCTACCTGCATGTATAGTATGTTGATTACTTAGCATATTATAGTGTTTTGAATATACTGCTCTGCCAAGTTTAGAATGATATACATGTTGTATTATAACTTCAAATAAGTAGATGTGACACCATAGAGATACCAGAGTCAAGTATAAGTAAGAGAAGTGTACAATGTAGAAAGAGATTTCTAGGAATAATAAAATAATAGATTTAGGAGCCCTGAACACCATAGAACCCCTATGTGAGGTCTATGCCTTAGGGGTGAAACGACCTAACCCTGGCACTATCTAGTATATGAGGGTTGGAACATGCTATCAGGTGGCACGGGGGATGAAGCCATAGTGGAAGTCTCCTTAAATTATAGTTTGTAGTATCCAACATCAACCAGAAGTCCTGGTTGCACTAGAGTATACAAAAGCCAAGAGGTGGCTTGACTCTCCACCTATGTGCTCAAGTTAGAGGAGTCCAGTTTAGGCCAGAGAGCCATTTCCCTATTGTAGACCAGGAGAGTAGTTAGACTTAGCATTTCCCGGGTGTGTCCGCTAAGTCTTGTACGGTGTGATCATAGTGCACTACGAGTCTTCATATGTAGAGTACACTACATATGATCAGGGCATAATAAAATGAAAGAGAGGTCAAACAAGTGTGTCAGTTATTCAATTATTCTTTGTATGTTTCTGAATTATTAGTTCTCTTTATGATGAATTAAGCATTTCATATATTGATTCACTCATGGATATTTAAAGTATCCTTCCATATTTATGATTGTCAATTATTAGACTCTCTAAAGCTTTTTGTTGTTATAATTGATATCAATTGCTCAAAAGTATATCTGTAATTATATCAGTGCTTTAGACTGTTTCTTTGAACTAATCATTCACTAAACGAGTAGGCTCACCCCTCTACTCAAAATTTTTAGGGAAATCACATGGACTTGAAGAAGGTCATTGCATCAGAGTAGATCTGCCACAAGTGTTAAGTCTGAGTATAGTTTAGTTCAGTCGGTCCTTGTCACTCAAGGTCGTTGTAAAGAAATAAGAGAGAGTTGTAAATGATGATGTATAACATTATTCCTCTTTTAGAAATATATGTGAATCAACAAGTCTTATGTGCTTAAAAGTATGAGAAACAAAATGAATGTATGGATATGTATCATTATTGTTGAGATTATATTAGAGAAATAAAAGTTTAATTCTCTTGTAAAGTTAGTTTATGTGGTTCAATGCGAGAAAACAAAGAGTTTGAAAACGAAGAAAAAGTTAAGGGTGATCTTTGTATTATGATAAATCCTCAATTTTATGCCCTAATCTCATGATTAGTGGTAATTCTGAGATCGGGGTGTAACACACTAAGAACTATTAAGGGACCAAAGACTGAGTAATTGTTTGAGGCCATTATATCTAGAATGAAATTCATTAACAGCATTAAGGTATGACCTTGGTGATGTAGCCTAGAGAGGTAAAACCCATAAGGTACAGTTGGGTTTTCATTTTGAAGACCGTGGATGACATAAAAGATATATTGGTTGAAAGATTTTTCAAATAAGTTGAAAGTGTTGAAATGATGAAATCCATTTACTGATGAATGTTCTTATTATTGCAAATTTTAAGACTATGTAATTTTTCATATGAAGTTTAAAACCGCATTCCTTAATAGGAATAATTAAGAGGATGTGTTTGTGACACATCCTAAATATTTCATAACTCCATTAACACAAATAAAGTTTATAAGATACAATGTTCAATCTAGAGATTGAAACAAGCATTTCAAAATTGGAATCTTTGACAAGAGAGTCAAAGAGTTTGACTTGAGTCAAGAAATATGGGATTACAAAAGATTTAGTAGGATCATATGTATATAGATATTCAACATATTGATGAGGAATGAAATTTCAATACTGAGTATTGAAATCTGACATGGAAATCGTCTTCATCATGTAGGATTACGTGAAACATCCTATAATATAGGGATTAGGATCTATAGAGATAGTCTTGAAAGTTTGTAAACCTAAATATGACCACATATATTGGCAAGATATTGAAAGGGTTCAACATGAACGATTCAGTAAGAGAGAATTTATCCATATAGATGTGATCAGTCTTTCAAGAATCTGGTGTTCCAATTCTTATGAAGAATGGAAGTGATGCCTATGCATTCACATTTGGATTTATATGCAATATAGTGTATTGATTCCATCATCTTATATGTGTCAGGCATGAAAAGAAGATATTAGTCATAACAAATGAAGGTCATTGGGATGCCATAAACAACATCCATTAATAATTGAGAAGAACTAGAGGATTTATTGATATAATATGGAAATTAGGAAGAGTTGGATGTCAAAGGTTACATAAATGCAAGCTTCTAAAATGATAGAAAATGACCGCAATATAAAAGTGTGTGTTTAATCATAAATAATAGCTATTAGTTGGAAAGAGTTCCAAACTAACAAACTATTAATTTAAAATTCTAAAAATAGAAGCCTAGTAGCCTTGTGTTAAGAATACATGAATACTATATGGATTTAGAAGTTCATATAGGTGAACTTATTGATATTCCACCATTGATGGCATAATAGAAATACTATGCCAGACAATGGAGATATTGGTTAGGCAAGGAGTATCAGATAGCATGTTAGGGCAATTCCATCTGATACGAGATATCATACAACAGAGAGATGTGAAACATGAAATATACCGACTATAGTAAAATGCTATTAACCAGTTTGTTTAGCACTTGCACAGTAGAAACACAATGGACATGTTTAGATCACTAAGAATGGGATTCGTGGGTGATTGGATCTAAGTGCAAGTGGGAGTATGTTGGTGTGTATGCCCAGAGAGCCAATCATATGAGGATTGTGATGGCATATTATAGGAACAATTTGATTAATAATAAAGGCAAGCTTCCAATTTATTTTGTTTCACTCAGTTATGAGATAGTGAGAAAACATAATGAATGTATAAAGAATGACATTACTCAATGACATATGTCTTCAAGTATGTGACTTGAATAATGAGATCATACGGATGTTAAGAGTATGTACATTCATATTATGTCTCTGGTCGGATGTTACTATGAAGATTGATAGACAATAGTAACATATAGGAATAGAATGTGTGTTGGTTGATGATAGAATCTCATAACTCATGATATGTGATATCAAACCAAGAACATAGACACTTTTTGGGAATAGTGTATCAGACATATCCACCTTGAGAGTGACACTTGGAAGCCATACATGATGGTCACAGTCATCTCCCATAGTGAAGGTGGTGATTGTAGTTCTCAGACCTAACGTCATTACACCCATCACATGTCTTTCAGTGTGCTTTGACATCATGCATCGTGATCCTGAATAAGGGTTTCCATAAAGGTGATGATTGGGTACAGTGTGACACATGGGGATGAATGTGAGTAATGTAGATGGGATTTGTCCATCCTATAGTAGTTTGATATCCTATGTACTTGATAAGACAGATTGAGAAAAGCATGTACAATGCACATGTGAGTCAATATACGATATTGTGGTCACATATATCTCAAACAATCTGCTCTGGATCAAGGAACATGGATTGGACATTGAGAGAATGATGCTTCCATGGCTTGAGTTTATTCTAGATATTAGAGTTAAAGGAATCAGACAATAACTATAAAACCTAACATAGATCATAGGTTGGAGTTGTTCTTTGACTTTCCTGATTATTTAGATAGCAATTATGTATGACTTGGCACCTCTCTTTGCTTGTGATGTCATAAATTAGTTATGGACATTCACTGCCAACATAGCATGGAACCTATGGGGTCACACACATATGATACACCTAGAAGAGGAGATTTAATCATGAATGATAATTAAATTGATTTCTAAAGTATTTATGTATTCAATTTAAACAATATTAGTTGAAAACTGACTGACTGGACAGTTGAACTAACCAATTCAAGTGTTGAACTGATTTTTTTAGTGTTTCAGGTCAACATAACCAAGTTTAGAAAATATGGACATTGAAAGAGCGAGCGCCTGGCGATTGTGTGGGTGTTGGGGGTAGCAGCCCGCCACCCGGCGGGGCTTCCTCTGAGGGAAACCCACTATGACCGTGTCTCTTCTCCACCTCCCGCTCTCTCCTTCCTCGTCTCCATCCCTCCCTCCCCTCTCGATCGAATCCATCACAGATTTTAGGGCTCGCTTGAAAGCAGCCCAGGCTGAATGGGTGTGAGATCCATCATCGTCCAAGCGAGATCCGGAGCTGGTTGCGACTGTCGCTCTATGCCTCGACCCCACCGTGGCAGATTCAAGGGTGAGTGGTGGAGGTGATGGACGAGGGTGGCCATATGTTTCTGACATTGTCCCTATTGCGACGCCATATGTGGGGATAGGCGGGCCCCTTATTGGGGGGGCTTCATCAGTAGGGTGCAGCTGCAATTCTGGCTAACCAGGGAGACGAGTGGGCGTTGAAGAAGAGCACTGTTGAGGTCACATTTTCTCCACCATGGTTGTTCCGGCGATGGTCGACACAAACTAGGATGAGGCCCTTCTACTTCCGACTGAGGCCAGATGGGGGAATCTGTCCGAGGAGTGTAATCCCACAGCTTACGGGGATCCACTACAGAAGGTGGCTGCTATCCTTGAGGTGTTCGACGATATGCCAGAAGGGTCTTTTCTTCCAGGAAGCCCTGAAGAAGTCTGCAGCAATGAGGGTGATTTCTTCTGGGTCGGTGATATTTGTGTCCCCCTCATGGCAACATCCTCCTTAGATGTTTCTATTCATGGACATGATGGGGACACTTGTATGCCTTCACAAGCTTCCCCTTCCCTTGTCGGATCGGCTGCCCCCCTGTGGCGCACCGCACCCCTAGGGGTGCTTGTTTATGGTGTCTACGGCGAGGACACTAGAGACACCAATGCATGGCGTCAACGATGTGCTTTCTTTGTCAGATTGTGGGCCACTTGGCACGCGATTGTGAGGTGAGGAGGCTGATTCGACGACGATCGTCCCTTACTAGGGATCGGTGCTTTCGTTGTCTATAGTGCAAACATTGGAGGTGACAGTGCTCTTCCCCAACGATCTGCTTTCGGTGTGCGAGATTGTCGGAGGTACACCCAGGAATAGCCTGTTATAGGACCAGCGTGTGCTGCCCAGTAGGAGAAGGTGTATTTAGTCTCTAGTGAGGTTCCTGATGATACCAAGGCCACTCTCGTTGCACGATGGGTGCAAGACTCAGTCAGTGGAGCTGGTGGCTGCATATTCCTTGCCTTGGAGATTTTATGACGTCTCAGTGGGGAGGTGGGTGCAAAGACAAGTGGATACCAAGTATGGATGGATGCTCGAGCCATTCGTCTATGGTGTCTATAGGTTACAACAATGAAGGTGAGGGATATGTCAGCAAACTTGATGATGATGATGATCTAGTTAGCACCTTTGACGACTTCGGGTAAGAAGCATGGAGGCTGGAGCTGAGGATGAGATGTCTAGGAATCTGTTTGATCTTGCGAGGCGAGATTGAAGATGGTGGAGTCCAGGACCTATTAGTTGTCAACTATAGTGGAAGGAAGAGGAAAGGTGGAATCAGCTGGGATATCTTCTAGAGGAGGTTTTGTGTGGGGCTTCTGTGTGGGTTTGATTTCATTGCTTGAAGACATTTTGTTTGGTTTGCGTATTATAATGGCCGAGAGTGACCTCTGTAATGTGGATGACACTTCTTTTCTTGCTATAGGAGTGATATGGATAAGATGATCCTATTGTTATTAAAAAAAATTATTGGTTCAAGATGTGAACTGATCGACTTTGGTCCATGAATCGGTTAGCTCAGGTTGTGAATCGAGCAGTTTGTGGATGAATTCCATTGATTCAAGGATTTTTATTGACATCATGTTTTGTACCACATGGGATATAATTTCCAATACTATTGTGATTGGGAAACATGATGAAACAACCAATTCATTGGGTCAACCGATCATCTTAAATGGCAACGAATCAGTTCACTAGTGAACTGACCATTTTATCTATCATAGGTTGCAAAATTTTGTGACATTTCGTTCCCTTCCACTCCCACTCAGACTGGGAACCCTAGCCCTAACCCTCCTATAAATGGAGGGGTACTGGGGGCTTCCTAGAGACACAACTCAACTGCCTCTAACAATTGTTGTCCTCTCTTGTTTTGGTAATCAATATAGATCTCATGCAAGTTCTACCCGATAAAGGGAGAGATATCAAGGGAGAACAATTGTGGGAGAGAAAGTTAGTGACTAGTTACTAACTAGAGGGACAACTCCTTCTTGTATGTTCTACTAGAACGACAAGAGTTCTAGGTGACCCATGTGGACTTCTATAGAGGTGAGGAGGTTGTTGTCTGCATCTAGGAGCGCAACGTCAGCCTACTATCTGTGGTGAGACCAGGAGGTGTTGATGCCGCCCCATTGCAACTAGGAGAGATGCACCACTGCAATGAGGAATAGTCACTAGACATGCTCTAGGACCAGGTATGAATTCATTAAACCATCCTTCCCATTACATAGTTGTTGATGCGATCTTGCAATTTTGGAGAATATGGATAGATAATTTTTTTATTTCCGCTTCATACTCTGTTCTCATATATCCCAACATATTCATTAGGATTTGGTTAGTCATTAGGATATGTGCATCATTAATTCTGTTATCTTCTTGGAATTAGGTCATCAGTCTTATTTACCAATTTACAAGTTGAATGAATATATATCATCTGTATATTATGTTTCATATAAATATGTTCTCATATCAACTCTAGATTCCCTGCATTAATTCAATTAAGTTTCACACAATATGTTATGAGACATTATCCTATAATCATGAATTATGTGTGTCATCATGATCTAACAATTTGATATAAGGTTCCATATATTGTTACTAACATATTATGCAAATTCCATCATTTATTGACCATATATCTATTTATTGCACTTTATTTAGAGTTATTAGCCCTAATAAGCTATATGGAGAAAATTGCATGATTTATTGCATATTAATTATAAAATCTATCAAAATACGGATTATATATCATATTTTAGAGTTATTGATGCATTATCATAATTCTAGGTCACTATTTGATATTTATTACTCATGAAACAAGTATAATACATATTATATGATAGCACTAAGATTTAATCATCAAAATATTGATATTATTCTTCCATGTTGTTCTACTCATTTTTTTGAACATTTTGATACCTTGTTTGTATTTTTTTTATAACTATGCTAATTTCTATGCATTTTTCAAGATAAAATATATATACTGAAATTTCTAGACTCAATTACCTTTGTGGGCCTATCAGGAACTACCATGTAGCCCTATAGGGGAGGGCCATGGCTCATGTCTCATGTGCTCATACGGAGCTGACCAATTCTCGGTCCTTGGACCCAGTTTCTCACCCTCTAAAATAGGTCTACTCTTCTCACCTTCAACATAGTATGTCCGCATGAGTCCGCAATAGGGACTCCTTCTTCCGTTATGTGAGAAAATGGCTACCACCACGAGGGAGATCTCTAATGAGGGATTGATGGAATTCCTTTTCTAATCACCTTCTTCATTATCCTTCATAGTCTTTCTTGTCTCCTTATGGTGTTTCACGACTACTTGGTTTTCTGCTCGAGGTGCCTCCTCATGAATACATGGAAATTGCCTCTGCAGGAACCTTCCATGACAACGCAAAAGGGGAAAACCTTTCCAAGCTAGCCTCATGCAAAACCTACCATTAGAATTGTGAGGCATCTAGAAACATCTATTGGACTCCAAACACTAGATGTCCTTCTTTGTAAAAGAACTTCACCTCTTCTAAAGTATGCCTCGTCAACTAGATCCACCATCTCAATAAGACCTAAAAGTGTGCGAGATCAACCCCTCTGATGCTAAGCTCCATTTACTTATATTTAGATCCCTCTTGCGGCCTACATTTTCCCTTTGTCTTCTCCCATTTTTTGGTATGTGCACGATAATGGAGAAGGGAGAGCAAGCTAAAGTCTGCTCTCCCTCGTCACTTACTAACCACAAATTAGGGGTCAGGATTCTTGTCTCAACAAGTTGAGTTTAAACGTCAAATTTGTTTCCCTTCACACCCTCACAATCCACAAAAACCATGTTGTTGTGGTTGTTGCCTGCTATTAGGAAAGTAATAACAAGGTTGAAGATGCAGTTGTAGCCCTTGGCTACTCATGTGCAGCTGAGATAGAGTCAGGACAAGAGTGAGTTTGTGACTCCTCTTATGACTACATGCGATCACAAGTTCATGGATATAGGGTGTACAAGAAGCCATCCAGGCCATCACTTACAAAGGGGCATGTGACACATCATAGATCATCAACTTACCCCATTAATTCCATAAATTTTTGTCTAACAAAATCACCAAAATACTAATTATTTAACAACATTCAAACCTAGATATCTCCTTCTACAAACCTCCAATCTCCATGAAAATTTAACCATAGATTTACAATACTTCAAGCTATCTATTTAAATTTGATACTAAAACTCAATCATTTGACTTTTCAATAAAATATCTCAAAAAGGTATAGACTAAGTGCTATTTACCATGAAATTAATAGCAATTTTTCTCCAAGCATCATCAAAATACTTAGAATTCTTAATGTAACCCAAACACACAGACCCATTTATCTCATAGGTATCCAAATATGCTAAAAGTTCACTCCGTCACATCCTATACAACTTAAAAGAAATTGTATCCTCTTAATTAATCCAAAAATCCATTTGATCATATCATATACATCTTAAAAGAATATTTTTTCCTCAAAATTAAACAATTCTCTTATCATAAGAAAAATCAAAAGATCATCCATCACATGTATGAAACCACTCCAGGTGAAAGATTCCCACAAATAAGATTTCTAGAACATATATGTACCACTTCTTAGGAGGATTTCTGGAGCATCTAGGGTGGATTATCACCCTGTAAGACTAAAACCACAGTTTGGAAGCTTAGTTTACATCATGCAATATTTTCATTTAGTATTTTCATACTCATTTCACTCAAGCGGTAAGATTCAAACATTAGTTTGTACATTTTGTGAAGGGGTTAATTATAATTAACCCAATTTATCCATATTTTGTTCATGTCAACGTGCCATCAACATTTTATTGGGCTAAATTTCAAGCTATATTCAAAAAAATTATTAAGCCCTAACATTAATAGATCATTGACATATATCATTAATACCATCATATTTCACGTACATCTTTAGTTATAACTTTATTAGTGACTTCATCACTTAACTCACCAAACTTATAATGTCATTATATTCAATTATATGGTTAACCACCTATAAATAAAGAGATATCAAACTATCTCTAAGTTTCCATCATGTCATATCCATATATCACATCTCGAGATTAGATCACGTTTATACATATATTATATCATGGTTTTTCTAAACAAACTTATATGAGTGGTTCATCAACATATATCATAGTATTATCCAATCCAACTAAGGTTCTCCCAACCCTTAACATGGGGGTAGTTGCATGCTCAGTCTCTCTAAGATCACTCAACTCTTTGAGTATCTCATATGTGCAAGTTTTATCTTCCTTCTTCAGTATAGGGTTCTTAGGTTTACCTCATTGGCATTGATAGTTAGCTTTCATACGCTATAGCCACTCAAGAAAAAATAGAAACAACTCATGACATCATATGCCATTCTCTTTATATTTTCTCTACTCATAAGATATTCTTACCAAACTCTCTTTCTTATAAACAACCACTATCGTCCTATAGGGAACCACCAACTTGAGAACGAGGCTTCACATAAACTAACATCATATCTACCTTTCCCAGGATCTTGGAACTCTATCCCTCACCTAGATGGTAGGTGCTCATATTCATGTTTAGATGTTCATGTATAGACAACCTCTCTCTAACTCTAGATTTTGTCTTCCCAAGGGCATCTAGGGTTCAATAAAACTATAGGAATAATACATCAAGCAACTCAAATCATTCACTCAGGAGTACTCTAGTTTAAGACATATCATATTACATATTTCTCATTATTCTTATATCTTGGATTTTAGGTTCTCTGACCTTCTACATGTGGGTCTCACTCTTCTAGATTTAACCCTGAAATAGGTCCTAATACTAGAGGTCCTTCTTTGTAAAAGAGCTTGAGGCTCATTCTAATTCACATCTTGTCTTAGCTTATCTTATCTTAGAATAGCCTACATACTTGCATCATCAACACTTATCTCAAATCCTCAAATTTGAACTTAGGTCCTCAAAGACAAACATAGATCACCACAATCCATCTTATATCATCTATATAAGACTTATATTGTTATCTAATCTTATTTCATCTATTCCATCTATCACATATTTCAGTAAGGCTCTAGACATCTAATCTAGAACTACTCTCTCTTCCAGACTAATGTCATTCACATAATTTGCATGACCACCTCCTACTCATACATGTTTGGGGACACATTTTTGTATTTAATTATATACATAAAATAAAATATTATATAGTTTTTCTCTAATAAAACATGCGTCAAAGAAAATTGTCGACATTTGATCTAATTGGAAACAAACAAATCAACAAATTGAGTTTCGCACACATAGTAGAGAGTCTAGTGTCATGTCACCTAATTAAAGGGGTGATAACATGTTGTAGACTAGTGTAGCTACCCTATACAATGAGAGCCATATGTTGAGGATTTCTCTTCCCTTGATGCACAACATCTCCAAATAATTTAACGCCACATACCACCACATTGTAAGGAAAGAATGACATATTAGGACTTTCTATACAACAAGCACTAGTCTAGAACTAGTTCTCAGACATCTAGGTGCTAACCTAGAGGCTAGGTCAGATCTAGTCTCTAAAAGAATACTAATCTAACCCTAATGATTTTTAATGTTCAATGTTTGATTCATAAGTTTTGAGCTGCATGATGAGAAAATTCCAGGCTTTCCTATTGTTCATGCTCTGATACCACTTGTGACGTCCCCAAATTTTTAACACCTTGGCTACATGTGTGACGTCCAAATTGAAAGCCTCACCTCAGCGATAATCCCAATTCAAACTCACACACCATGCCAAGAAGAAGAAAACTAGAGAATTTAGAGGAAACAACAATAGAGCATGCACATGAACAAGGACAAAACCATAAAACACATTCAGAGGAAACCTTTTTTTATTTTTTCATTGTCATGCTAATTACTGTGCATTTTACAAGATATAAGGTATTTATTGAAATTTTTTGACTCAATTATCTTTATGGGACTATTAGAAACTTCCATGTATCCTTGTGGGGGAGGGGTGTGGCTCATTACTCATGTTCTCATGCAGACCTAGCTGATTCTCAGTTTCTAGACCCAGTTCGCTGCCCTCTAAACCTGGTCTACTCTTCTAACATTCAACATAGTCTGTCCATATGAGTCTGCAATATGACTCCCTTCTTCTATTCCCTCAACAAATGGATGCCGCTATGAGGTAGATAACTTGCAAAGGATTGTTGGCATTCCTTTGATCATCACCTCCTTTGTTATCCTCTAGAGTCTTTTATCTCCTTCTTGTATTTGGTGGTTGCTTAGTTTTCTTCTCGATGCGCCTCCTTAGAATTTGTGGAGATCACTACCAAAGGCTCCTTCCATGACAACACAAAAGGGGAAAAGCCCTTCCAAGTTATGGAACTTGGCACAAAACCTACCATTAGCATCGTGAGACATCTAGAAACATCTATTGGACTCCAAAATGCAGTGGGAAAGTTTGTTGTACCCACCTCCATGCTTCACCTTTAGCTCATCTAAAGTCTACCTCATCGACCAACTCCATGATCTCGATGAGACCTAAAAGTTTGCGGGATCAACCCCTCAGATTCCCAACTCCATTTTCTCATACTTAGATCCCTCTTGCAACCTCCATTTTCCTTTTGTCTTCACCCCTTTTCTGATCTGTTCATGATAATGGAGAAGAGGGAGGAAGTTGATGCCTACTCACACTCACCTCTTACTCATTAACCACAAATTAGGGTTCAGGCTTCTTGTCTCGATGAGCTAAGTTTAAACTTCTAGTTTTTTTCCCTTCACACTCCCATGATCCACAAAAACCATGATGTCGTTGTAACATCCCTGACCTGGGTTATGAGTTAACCCTAGGTGTTTTGCCTAAATATGTAATTAAATCTTTGTGATTAACTCTGAGCATGTAATTAAATTTCTCAGAAACGTATATTTCAGTATTTGCTCCTTTTTATTTAAAGTTGTAGCAATTGTTTTGATATACAGGGACCTATGTGCAATTTACCCAGCTCAAAGGGTTAGCTTGCAATTTGCATATGTTGAGATGTTCCTCTGATGTTGAGACATCATGAGAATCTTTTTGGTAAAGATTGAGGGATTTCCCAAGCTAAGACACCAAGGTACAGCTGTGGAAGCAATCCCGGTGCTTGAAAACCTTAATTTGAGATAAAATGTAATTTACCCAAATTAAGGGATCCAAATTGTGAAATATGTCATCTAATGTATCTTTTTAAGACTTTTGCCATCATTTAGAGAAGAAATGATGAGGAAGTCACCTCAATTGAATTATCAAGTTATGAGACATGCCTTGTGATTGAATAATCAGGGTATATGTGCAATATCCCTTTAAGTATGAACTTTATTATTAGATTGTTCTTCCTTGCCTTCTTTTCTATAACTTAAGATAAGGTTTGTCCTTAGAATAAAGAGGAAGGGACGAGCAAGTAATAAAGGAAGGACTTAGTTGGAATAAAGGGAAACTTATGAACTAACGTTGAAAATCCTACCCCATGTATATAAGCTCTCCTTCCCTTAGTTGCAAGGGAACTTACCTTCGTTCCCTTACTGTTTCATTTCACCAAAGACGACCAAGGACTGCCTTGGAGCTAAGGAGGACGAACAAGGGGTGCAAGGTAGGTTTAAACCCCTCTTCTTGCCTAATTCCATGGTTAGAATTCGAATTCAAGGTCAGCTTCATGGCTAATTCTCGAAACCCTACCTTTCTAGCCATCTCTTTTCATCCTTCCTTGGAGTTTTCACCTTAGCCAACCTGTGGGAACTCAAGGACGCCATTAGAGCTTGGAGCTTGAAAGCTTGGAGGTCAAGAATCAAGCTTTAGGCGGGTTTTATAACTCTAAACCTATGCTTTACTATGTGCATCTTTATATGCGTTTTAATGATAGCTCTTAGTATTTCCCTACTTTTCCCTGCTATTTTGCAAGCAAACCCGTGGGATATCTGTACTGTTCTTGAGCTAGAAGATGAAGGCGTGATTTCCAAGAAAAACCCGCCGCTTTTCTTTTCCTTAAACGGTCCTAACAGTTTGCTCTCTCGGACTCAAGACCGCGAGGTGAGCAAACGGTCTCGAGACCGCGACAGGGCAAACGGTCTCAAGACCGTTTGGCCCCGTTGACCGAGCGTGGACCGTATAAGAAATCTGTTCCTAATTATATAGGCTAATTACCATCACAATTTGGGAGACTAACTCCAAAGGAATCGGGAGATATGACCTTTTTAAGTCACAACTTTAAATGAATTAATTGCTGATTCTCAAACGGTCTGAAATTGCCTTTTTGGGCAAACGGTCTCAAGACCGTGTAAGGTCGTTGACTAAGCGTTGACCGTATGAGATTACTGTTCAAAATTATGTTAATTAACAACTCACCAAGTTTGATGGTCTAATTCCAAACGGGCTAAGAGTTGAAGGGTGAATACTAGGGCTAACCCTAGATAAAATCAGTACTGAAATTATGGCGACCTAATTAGGGTTTTTAGGGTTGATTGACCTAAACGGTCTCAAGACCGTTTGGGGGTCACCAAACGGTCTCAAGACCACGAGGGCAATCAACCAAGACCGTTTGGAGGTCTGGGGTCAAGATTTGTTGACCAATTGAAGGTACAATTACACCAAATTATATTGCAATTTAATATTGACATGATCATCAACTCAATGGGTCAGACCTTGATGAATTTGCACTAGAATCCAAAAATTTGGATGGGCAAACGGTCTCAAGACCGTTTGGAACTCATCCAAACGGTCTCAAGACCGAGAGGACAATCACCCAAGACCGTTTGAAGGTCTAGGGTTGAGTAATTTGACCAATTGAGGACCCAATTGCAAATAAGTTATCAATTTAATCAAAATTCTGTTTTGTGGTTCAATCATGGTTCAACCCCTATCAAATCACCTTAGACTTTGATGAAATCTTGGGAAAACGGTCTCAAGACCATGTGGGGTCCACCCACATGACCTCAAGACCGTTTGGGCCAAGTTTGGGCCCAATTGGAGCTCAATTGAAGAGTTCAACCTTGTGTTGATGCACATTGTTGAGTGTTGATGGGTGAACATTGATAGACCCTAATTGAATCAATTTCAATCCTACTTGGTCAACAATTGAGGGTCAATTGGTTGACCAATTGGTCAAGCATAATCTTGATTAACCCAATCCATAAGTGGTCAACATAGATTGGACCTTTTGAAGGCTTCAACATCGTTTGACATTAGTGGTTGCACCTTTGAGCCTTGTTGAAGGACCAAGCGGCTGAGACCATAAGAGCCTCGCGGTCTCAAGACCGTGAGAGGGCTCGCGGTCTCAAGACCGTGAGAGGGCTCGCGGTCTCAAGACCGTGAGAGGGCTCTCGGTCTCAAGACCGTGAGGGGGCTTACGGTCTCAAGACCGAGAGGAGGCTCGCGGTCTCAAGACCGCGAAGGGCCTCGCGGTCCTGAGGTCAAAGAAGGGCAAACGGTCTTCATGACCCTCGCGGTCTCAACTCAAATTGGTCTTCGCGGTCTCAACATTAATTTGAACCAATGGGAGGCTTCGCGGTCTTGAACCCTTGAAGAGGCTCACGGTCTTGAAGCCTAAGGGGGCTCGCGATCTTGGATCTAGAAAGAGGCTCGCGGTCTTGGAGGGTCAAAGTGGGCAAACGGTCAACACTTTCAACCGATCTCAATTCAATTAATGATTAATGATTGGAATTAATCAATGTGACTCAAGGTTGACCACATTCAATCATTTGATGATGTAAATGGTTCAATGTTGCCCAAATCAAACCCTAATGATAATCTAGGATAGAAAGGGGTTATTTTGACCAAGGTTTTTGACTATGATGATGATCAATGGGGTGAATTACCAAAATACCCCTGAAGGGTCAATTGAGTTATACCTTGCTCAATTCAAACTCTAATTACATGAGAAATAATGTTTTTAGTCATAATGATTCTATCCAACTTGATCTAGTCTAATGTTATCATCAACCATTAGTATGATGAAAGAGAGAGTACTCTAGAGAGAGAAAGTACCCTAGAGAGAGAAAGTAACTCTAATCACTTAATGGTGATGTTTTTGGCTATGTTAGCCTATGATGACTCAACCCAACCTGTTTTAGAGTGATGTTGACATCACCTAACCTTTTGATGAGAGAGAAAGTACCTCTAGAGAGAGAAAGTACTTCTAGAGAGAGAAAGTACCCTTTTTAAATGGAAACTCAATTGAAGTATCCCCAATACACAGAAATGAGCATAATTAGGGTATGATCCACCTGTGTGAGATCATAGAAACTCTAATTATGATAAATGATGAACCTTTAACTAATCCAAGAGCATCAATGAAGATGTTACTCATACATGATGATGTTATGAGTTTAATTCACCTTGATGTGAATAGTAAACCCTAATTCAAAGGTGATGACATGTAATGTGAATAGTAAACCCTAATTCAAGGGTAATGGCATGCTTTTGAGCAATAAACTCTATTTGAATAGAATTAAAGATTTAACTCTTATGACAAAAGTAGGAAGTACATTCCTTATTGTTGTATTACCTTTATCAGATATATTAACCATGCATGTTCTGATATGAAGGTAATCATATCCAGGCATGGATGTTGATGTTATATTCATTAAAGGCATGTTGTTAGCCTTATGAATAAGTAATGTAATCTGATGCCTTGCCAGTGGCATCCTATGCTGATACTGGGCTATGAGAGCCATGAATACCATCAAGGTCATGCTTAGAGATGACTTGTGATGAGGATAATGAGAAATGATGATTAATATGAGTTAGGCTTGTTACATTTAGTATTCTTCTTTTATAGCTTCTATGCTATTGTTATTGTTTGAAGGAACATGTATGCTGTTAAAGAATACTGAATGTACCTAACTAATCAAGTATAATGTAGAGCCCTGATCATAGATCCATCATTGTCAGAAATTAAGTGATGGTGAAACAGGTTTTCCTTAGGGAACTCCTGGAGCACATACTTTTGAGTATGTGGGGTACATGGATGTGTAGAACCTTACATCCTAGTGTAGGAAAGTGATGTAGATGTGTAATCCATCCATCCTTCACTATAGTTCCATACCGTATCAGTGGTAGGTAAACATGAAACCTCCTGATGACGAAGACAGCACAGATATCCATATCAGTGGTAGGTAAATATGAAACCTCCTGATGACGAAGAGAGTACAAAACGCCACTGTGACTCTAGAATAGCGAAGGACCAGTTTACCCTGGTGCGCTATAATAGTAGAGACACGAGATGTCCTACAAGTGATCCTCTTACTGACTGAGGAAGGTGAAGGTCATGAGAATCTGGCTCTCTTAATGACCTATGTATGATACTGATGCGGCTTCTCAGCGATCAGTTGGAGTTTGAGTGGTAAGCCTCATTTCCACAGGGCATAATGTTGTTTGTAAAACATAATCAACCATGTAGTATAACTTGTTAGAGATGACTCCAAGTTAGTTGGTTGATGTTACATTGCAATAATGTTGATATTCTCCATATCTCCTAAATTGTAGAGATCTTGTTATAACTGCAACTGCTATAGAATGCTTTGAAGGCTTTACTGCTTAAGATATTCTTTGATGTTATAATAAAGCTTCTGGCGAAGAGTTATAACTCTCGCTGGGACAGTTATGTATAATTGTCTCACCCCGTAGGCTTCAACTTTTTAGGTGGACGTCGGAGACGAAGAAACCAGCCTACAGGTGATCAGTCTCAGCAGCAGCAGCACCAGGGGCAGCAGTAATCTCAGGTGGAGATTTGTCCTTCCATGTGGTGTAGTTAGAGTCAGTCCTATGTGTCCTCTGTACTCTCAGGTCTTGGAGTCTTGTGTTATGTGATCTTGAGATTTTGTATCTTGATGTATATAATTACTCAAGAAGTAATTATCCTGAGATGTAAACAGTTACCTCTCTTTATGAAAGAAGCTTTTATGGATTCAAGCTCTTATCTCGAAAAGTTTTAATTTCCCGTGATTTTTGTCTTCCGCTGATTACCGATTCGCTTCCGCTAAGTTTTAATCATGTTTATGTTATGGTTTGGAGATCAGAGCCCACAAGTAGTGGTATCAGAGCTCCAGGTTCAGTTGAGTCTACAGAGGCATAGGACTTAGGATGTCGAGTCTACCTTTAGTACTCCTTCCTCATCTAATAGAATCTTCTGCTCCTCAGGAGAAGAAGATACATAAGAATGTCAGAACATCGCGATGAGCACGTGGCAGAAAGTAGTGCTAGTGCACCTCGAGGCGGTGCAAGAGTTCCGAGAATAGAACAACCTGCACCTGAGTCGCCAAGAGAGCCACCCCAGTTCGACCCAGCTGACATGAGTGATCCAGCTGTACAGACGATGTTCGGGCAGTTTATGACTGCCATGACACATATAACCGATAGGATGCCCATTCCTGCACCTAGGGCACCTGTCCAGCCTGAAGCACAAGGTATCGGTAAGACGTTCGAACGACTTCGTTCGTGTCGGAGCTACCGAGTACTTCGGAACTGCCGACCCTGCAGATACTGACTTATGGTTGACAGAGTTGGAGAAGGCTTTCAGGATTCTTATGATTCCGGAAGCTGAGAAGGTTAGACATGCTGTCTATCTTCTCAAAGGCAGTGCTGGTCACTGGTGGAATATGGAAGAGCAGAAGAGACCTGGAATAGAGTTCTCATGGGAAGAGTTTCGTCGGGAATTTATCAATAGATATTTTCCAAAGACCTTCCTAGATGAGAAGATCTCTCAGTTTGAGAAACTAAGGCAGGGTATGATGAACATTAGTGAGTATGAAGCTAAGTTCATGGAGTTGCTATGGTTCTGTCCGCACATGGCCGCTACGGATGAGGAAAGAATCAGAAGATTCGAGAAGGGTTTGAATTTTGATATGTCAACCCATGTGTCTGCCTTAGAAAATAGAGAGAGATTCTCTACCTTCATTGAGTCAGTCCGAAGGATAGAGAGATCTGTGGTTGAGAAAAGACAAACCCATAAAAGATATCCACAGTTCCAGGGTTCTTCATCTAGGGATTCCAAGAAACCTAGATTCTCTGCACCTAACCCTCCACCACCCAGATCAAGTTTTCAAACTCAATGGACACCAAGCAGAGGTAGAGGGCGGAGTCAACCGCTTCAAGGGACATACAGTTCTGCATCAGTGTCAGTTACTGGACCACCCAGACCACAACAATAGGAGAGGAGTTGCTACAACTGTGGTAAGGTGGGACACTTGATGAAGGATTGTCGTTCTAGGCTTGTCGGTGTGACACAACAACCTCCGAGACAGAATCAACAGGGATCTCAGAATAGACAACATCAAGGAGCAGCTCGAGGACGTGGACAAGCGTCTCAAGCTGGATCATCAGCACCACCTCAACACCAGGCGACTGCGAGGTTCTATGCTATGAACCCACCTGAGGCAGTGGTCAATCCACGGGTAGTGGCAGGTCAGATGAAACTTTTATATTCTGATATGTCTATATCCTGTGTTGTATCCATTCTGATTGATCCGGGTGCTACGCACTCTTTCATCACTCGTGAAGTGATTCGTAACTGCAATGTGACTGTTAGTCATAGAGCAGATAGTTTGTTGTTAGAGACTCCGTTGAGTGGGTCTGCCGTTTTGCAGGAGGTATGTTCTCCCTGCATCCTCTTCTTTTCTGACCATCACATTCAAGTGGATCTTATACCACTTGATATGCAGGGATTTGATATAATCCTCGGGATGGATACCTTAGAAAGGTATAGAGTTGTCTTGGATTGTGAGTCCAAGTTGGCTGTGTTTGCTGATGAAAGCAACACATGGATCTTTCAAGGTGAAAGAAAGATTCTGCCTACCTGTCTTGTATCAGCTATGGTTGCTGATAAGCTGTTGAGGCAAGGATGTTATGCATTCTTAGCCCATGTGGTAGATGTTACCAAGGAAAGTTCTAATCCTGCTGAAGTTCCTATAGTCAGGGAATTCGAAGATGTGTTTCCTGAAGAACTTCCTGGTATACCACCACCTCGGGAGATTGATTTTGAAATTAATCTGATTCCAGATACGAAACCCATAGCTCAAACTCCGTATAGAATGGCTCCTGCCGAGATGGCAGAACTCAAGAAACAGCTTCAAGAGCTACTTGAGAGAGGTTTTATCCGACCGAGTACTTCACCTTGGGGTGCTCCGGTCTTGTTTGTTAAAAAGAAAGATGGGTCAATGTGGTTGTGCATCGACTATAGACAACTCAATAAAGTAACAATAAAGAATAAGTATCCTCTGCCGAGGATTGATGATCTCTTTGACCAGTTGCGTGGTGCAACAGTCTTTTCAAAGATAGACTTGAGGTCTGGATATCATCAACTCCGTATTAAGGATAGTGACATATCCAAGTCTGCCTTTAGGACAAGATATGGTCACTATGAGTTCACAGTTATGTCGTTTGGACTAACCAATGCACCAGCTGCATTCATGGAACTCATGAATAGAGTTTTTCGACCTTTCCTTGATCAGTGTGTTGTCGTCTTCATAGATGACATACTGATTTACAGTAAGGATGCTCAGCAGCATGAGCAGCATCTTCGCCAAGCTTTGACCTTGCTAAGAGAACATAAGCTGTATGCTAAGTTTAGCAAGTGTGAGTTCTGGCTTTCGGAGGTATCTTTTCTTGGACATGTAATATCCGCCTCGAGAATTCGTGTTGACCCTACAAAGGTAGAATCTGTTCTACAATGGGAACAACCGAAGACACCGACGGAGATTCGAAGTTTCTTGGGGTTAGCTGGCTATTATCGAAGGTTCATTAAGAACTTTAGTTCTATAGCTTTACCTTTGACCAAGTTAACCCGGAAAGATGTTTCTTTTTCTTGGAGTGATAAGTGTCAACAATCTTTCCAGCTGCTGAAGGAGAGGTTGACAAGTGCACCTGTGCTAGTGCTACCTAAACAAGGAAAAGGGTATATAGTATTCTGTGATGCTTCCAAAAATGGACTAGGATGTGTGTTGATGCAGGATAAACAAGTGATTTCTTTTGCTTCCCGACAGCTTAAGAAACACGAGGAGAATTATCCGACACATGATCTAGAGTTAGCAGCTGTGGTTCATGCTTTGAAGATCTGGAGACATTATCTCTACGGAGAGACATTCCAGATTTTCACAGACCACAAAAACCTTAAGTATATCTTCTCTCAGCATGAGCTCAACATGAGGCAACGTCGCTGGATGGAGTTAATCAAGGACTACGACTGTACAATTGATTACCACCCAGGCAAGGCCAATGTTGTTGCAGATGCCTTGAGTAGGAAATCAGCAACATCAACCATGAATAGAGCACAACTAAACTCTTTGGTATGCTCTAGGAGAGATATGCTTATCTCTTTAAGGCAAAACAATGTACAGTTGAAGGTGTCATTGCTAGCCGGTTTGTTAGCTGAGATGCATATTAAACCTACCCTAAGAGAACAGATTAAAGAAGCACAACTAAGTGATGCTGCAGTTCAACATATAAGATCTGAGTATGGAAATGAGAAGCAAGATGGTTTTCATGACTCAAAAGATCAAGTAGCTTGTTATAATGGAAGAATGATAGTGCCGGATGTGGACAACTTAAGGAAGTTAGTCCTGGAAGAAGCCCATTCTTCCATGTATGCTATGCATCCAGGGAGCACCAAGATGTATCGGAATTTGAAAGATCTGTATTGGTGGCCTGGGATGAAGAAGGATGTTGCAGAGTTTGTTCTGAGGTGTCCTGTGTGTCAGCAAGTTAAAGCTGAACACCAGAAGCCTGCAGGGACAATGCAACCTTTACCCATATCACAGTGGAAGTGGGACCATGTGACCATGGACTTTGTTGTTGGCCTACCCAGGACAAGCAAAGGACATGATTCCATTTGGGTAACTGTTGATAGGTTGACTAAGACAGCACATTTCTTACCTGTCAAAACAACCTATTCTACTGAAAGGTTATCAGAGTTGTATGTTCAAGAGATAGTGTGTTTGCACGGAGTTCCTATCACAATAGTTTCTGACAGAGGTCCTCAGTTTACCAGTCGTTTTTGGGAACAGTTGCACAAAGCCTTAGGCACTAAGCTGAGGTTTAGTGCGGCCTTTCATCCACAGACTGATGGACAGTCGGAAAGGACCATACAAACCTTAGAAGACCTGTTGCGAGCATGTGTTCTCCAGTTCACCGGAAGTTGGGATCTACACCTAAGCTTGATAGAGTTTGCCTATAACAATAGCTATCAGCATAGTATTGATATGGCACCTTATGAAGCCTTATATGGTAGACGTTGTAGATCACCCTTGTGTTGGTTTGAGACTGGTGAGCACCAGTTGTTAGGTCCTGACCTGGTGCAGCAAACCACTGGAAAAGATTAAAGTTATACAACAAAAGATTAAGACTGCTCAGGATAGGCATAATTCTTATGCTGACAAACGTCGTAGACCCTTAGAGTTCCAGGTTGGAGACAGAGTGTATCTTAAGGTCTCACCTTGGAAAGGGGTCCTTCGTTTTGGAAGGAAAGGAAAGTTAGCTCCTAGATATATGGGGCCTTATCCAATCATTGAACGGATTGGAAAGGTAGCATATAAACTAGAGCTTCCTCCAGAATTACAGAGGTTACATCCTGTGTTTCACATTTCTATGTTGAAGAAATGTCACCCAGACACCGAGTCAGTTCTACAACCTATGGAGGTAGAATTGAATGATGACATATCCTATGAGGAGGGACCAGTGTCAATCCTTGATAAACGAACTAAAAAGTTAAAGAAGAAAGATATAAGTCTTGTGAAAGTCCTCTGGAACCATCGTGGTATTGAAGAAGCCACTTGGGAGTTAGAGGATGAGATGAGAAGGAAGTATCCTGCCCTTTTCTCGTAGTATGTTTTATCGATTTCGGGGACGAAATCTTTGTAAGGGGTGGATAATTTGTAACATCCTTGACCTGGGTTATGAGTTAACCCTAGGTGTTTTGCCTAAATATGTAATTAAATCTTTGTGATTAACTCTGAGCATGTAATTAAATTTCTCAGAAACGTATATTTCAGTATTTGCTCCTTTTTATTTAAAGTTGTAGCAATTGTTTTGATATACAGGGACCTATGTGCAATTTACCCAGTTCAAAGGGTTAGCTTGCAATTTGCATATGTTGAGATGTTCCTCTGATGTTGAGACATCATGAGAATCTTTTTGGTAAAGATTGAGGGATTTCCCAAGCTAAGGCACCAAGGTACAGCTGTGGAAGCAATCCCGGTGCTTGAAAACCTTAATTTGAAATAAAATGTAATTTACCCAAATTAAGGGATCCAAATTGTGAAATATGTCATCTAATGTATCTTTTTAAGACTTTTGCCATCATTTAGAGAAGAAATGATGAGGAAGTCACCTCAATTGAATTATCAAGTTATGAGACATGCCTTGTGATTGAATAATCAGGGTATATGTGCAATATCCCTTTAAGTATGAACTTTATTATTAGATTGTTCTTCCTTGCCTTCTTTTCTATAACTTAAGATAAGGTTTGTCCTTAGAATAAAGAGGAAGGGACGAGCAAGTAATAAAGGAAGGACTTAGTTGGAATAAAGGGAAACTTATGAACTAACGTTGAAAATCCTACCCCATGTATATAAGCTCTCCTTCCCTTAGTTGCAAGGGAACTTACCTTCGTTCCCTTACTGTTTCATTTCACCAAAGACGACCAAGGACTGCCTTGGAGCTAAGGAGGACGAACAAGGGGTGCAAGGTAGGTTTAAACCCCTCTTCTTGCCTAATTCCATGGTTAGCATTCGAATTCAAGGTCAGCTTCATGGCTAATTCTCGAAACCCTACCTTTCTAGCCGTCTCTTTTCATCCTTCCTTGGAGTTTTCACCTTGGCCAACCTGTGGGAACTCAAGGACGCCATTAGAGCTTGGAGCTTGAAAGCTTGGAGCTCAAGAATCAAGCTTTAGGCGGGTTTTATAACTCTAAACCTATGCTTTACTATGTGCATCTTTATATGCGTTTTAATGATAGCTCTTAGTATTTCCCTACTTTTCCCTGCTATTTTGCAAGCCAACCCGTGGGATATCTGTACTGTTCTTGAGCTAGAAGATGAAGGCGTGATTTCCAAGAAAAACCCACCGCTTTTCTTTTCCTTAAACGGTCCTAACAGTTTGCTCTCTCGGACTCAAGACCGCGAGGTGAGCAAACGGTCTCGAGACCGCGACAGGGAAAACGGTCTCAAGACCGTTTGGCCCCGTTGACCGAGCGTGGACCGTATAAGAAATCTGTTCCTAATTATATAGGCTAATTACCATCAAAATTTGGGAGACTAACTCCAAAGGAATCGGGAGATATGACCTTTTTAAGTCACAACTTTAAATGAATTAATTGCTGATTCTCAAACGGTCTGAAATTGCCTTTTTGGGCAAACGGTCTCAAGACCGTGTAAGGTCGTTGACTAAGCATTGAACGTATGAGATTACTGTTCAAAATTATGTTAATTAACAACTCACCAAGTTTGATGGTCTAATTCCAAACGGGCTAAGAGTTGAAGGGTGAATACTAGGGCTAACCCTAGATAAAATCAGTACTGAAATTATGGTGACCTAATTAGGGTTTTTAGGGTTGATTGACCTAAACGGTCTCAAGACCGTTTGGGGGTCACCAAACGGTCTCAAGACCGCGAGGGCAATCAACCAAGACCGTTTGGAGGTCTGGGGTCAAGATTTGTTGACCAATTGAAGGTACAATTACACCAAATTATATTGCAATTTAATATTGACATGATCATCAACTCAATGGGTCAGACCTTGATGAATTTGCACTAGAATCCAAAATTTTGGATGGGCAAACGGTCTCAAGACCGTTTGGAACTCATCCAAACGGTCTCAAGACCGAGAGGACAATCACCCAAGACCGTTTGAAGGTCTAGGGTTGAGTAATTTGACCAATTGAGGACCCAATTGCAAATAAGTTATCAATTTAATCAAAATTCTGTTTTGTGGTTCAATCATGGTTCAACCCCTATCAAATCACCTTAGACTTTGATGAAATCTTGGGCAAACGGTCTCAAGACCATGTGGGGTCCACCCACATGACCTCAAGACCGTTTGGGCCAAGTTTGGGCCCAATTGGAGCTCAATTGAAGAGTTCAACCTTGTGTTGATGCACATTGTTGAGTGTTGATGGGTGAACATTGATAGACCCTAATTGAATCGATTTCAATCCTACTTGGTCAACAATTGAGGGTCAATTGGTTGACCAATTGGTCAAGCATAATCTTGATTAACCCAATCCATAAGTGGTCAACATAGATTGGACCTTTTGAAGGCTTCAACATCGTTTGACATTAGTGGTTGCACCTTTGAGCCTTGTTGAAGGACCAAGCGGCTGAGACCATAAGAGCCTCGCGGTCTCAAGACCGTGAGAGGGCTCGCGGTCTCAAGACCGTGAGAGGGATCTCGGTCTCAAGACCGTGAGGGGGCTTACGGTCTCAAGACCGAGAGGAGGCTCGCGGTCTCAAGACCGCGAAGGGCCTCGCGGTCCTGAGGTCAAAGAAGGGCAAACGGTCTTCATGACCCTCGCGGTCTCAACTCAAATTGGTCTTCGCGGTCTCAACATTAATTTGAACCAATGGGAGGCTTCGCGGTCTTGAACCCTTGAAGAGGCTCACGGTCTTGAAGCCTAAGGGGGCTCGCGGTCTTGGAGCTAGAAAGAGGCTCGCGGTCTTGGAGGGTCAAAGTGGGCAAACGGTCAACACTTTCAACCGATCTCAATTCAATTAATGATTAATGATTGGAATTAATCAATGTGACTCAAGGTTGACCACATTCAATCATTTGATGATGTAAATGGTTCAATGTTGCCCAAATCAAACCCTAATGATAATCTAGGATAGAAAGGGGTTATTTTGACCAAGGTTTTTGACTATGATGATGATCAATGGGGTGAATTACCAAAATACCCCTGAAGGGTCAATTGAGTTATACCTTGCTCAATTCAAACTCTAATTACATGAGAAATAATGTTTTTAGTCATAATGATTCTATCCAACTTGATCTAGTCTAATGTTATCATCAACCATTAGTATGATGAAAGAGAGAGTACTCTAGAGAGAGAAAGTACCCTAGAGAGAGAAAGTAACTCTAATCACTTAATGGTGATGTTTTTGGCTATGTTAGCCTATGACGACTCAACCCAACCTGTTTTAGAGTGATGTTGACATCACCTAACCTTTTGATGAGAGAGAAAGTACCTCTAGAGAGAGAAAGTACTTCTAGAGAGAGAAAGTACCCTTTTTAAATGGAAACTCAATTGAAGTATCCCCAATACACAGAAATGAGCATAATTAGGGTATGATCCACCTGTGTGAGATCATAGAAACTCTAATTATGATAAATGATGAACCTTTAACTAATCCAAGAGCATCAATGAAGATGTTACTCATACATGATGATGTTATGAGTTTAATTCACCTTGATGTGAATAGTAAACCCTAATTCAAAGGTGATGACATGTAATGTGAATAGTAAACCCTAATTCAAGGGTAATGGCTTGCTTTTGAGCAATAAACTCTATTTGAATAGAATTAAAGATTTAACTCTTATGATAAAAGTAGGAAGTACATTCCTTATTGTTGTATTACCTTTATCAGATATATTAACCATGCATGTTCTGATATGAAGGTAATCATATCCAGGCATGGATGTTGATGTTATATTCATTAAAGGCATGTTGTTAGCCTTATGAATAAGTAATGTAATCTGATGCCTTGCCAGTGGCATCCTATGCTGATACTGGGCTATGAGAGCCATGAATACCATCAAGGTCATGCTTAGAGATGACTTGTGATGAGGATAATGAGAAATGATGATTAATATGAGTTAGGCTTGTTACATTTAGTATTCTTCTTTTATAGCTTCTATGCTATTGTTATTGTTTGAAGGAACATGTATGCTGTTAAAGAATACTGAATGTACCTAACTAATCAAGTATAATGTAGAGCCCTGATCATAGATCCATCATTGTCAGAAATTAAGTGATGGTGAAACAGGTTTTCCTTAGGGAACTCCTGGAGCACATACTTTTGAGTATGTGGGGTACATGGATGTGTAGAACCTTACATCCTAGTGTAGGAAAGTGATGTAGATGTGTAATCCATCCATCCTTCACTATAGTTCCATACCGTATCAGTGGTAGGTAAACATGAAACCTCCTGATGACGAAGACAGCACAGATATCCGTATCAGTGGTAGGTAAATATGAAACCTCCTGATGACGAAGAGAGTACAGAACGCCACTGTGACTCTAGAATAGCGAAGGACCAGTTTACCCTGGTGCGCTATAATAGTAGAGACACGAGATGTCCTACAAGTGATCCTCTTACTGACTGAGGAAGGTGAAGGTCATGAGAATCCGGCTCTCTTAATGACCTATGTATGATACTGATGCGGCTTCTCAGCGATCAGTTGGAGTTTGAGTGGTAAGCCTCATCTCCACAGGGCATAATGTTGTTTGTAAAACATAATCAACCATGTAGTATAACTTGTTAGAGATGACTCCAAGTTAGTTGGTTGATGTTACATTGCAATAATGTTGATATTCTCCATATCTCCTAAATTGTAGAGATCTTGTTATAACTGCAACTGCTATAGAATGCTTTTAAGGCTTTACTGTTTAAGATATTCTTTGATGTTATAATAAAGCTTCTGGCGAAGAGTTATAACTCTCGCTGGGACAATTATGTATAATTGTCTCACCCCGTAGGCTTCAACTTTTTAGGTGGACGTCGGAGACGAAGAAACCAGCCTACAGGTGATCAGTCTCAGCAGCAGCAGCACCAGGGGCAGCAGTAATCTCAGGTGGAGATTTGTCCTGCCATGTGGTGTAGTTAGAGTCAGTCCTATGTGTCCTCTGTACTCTCAGGTCTTGGAGTCTTGTGTTATGTGATCTTGAGATTTTGTATCTTGATGTATATAATTACTCAAGAAGTAATTATCCTGAGATGTAAACAGTTACCTCTCTTTATGAAAGAAGCTTTTATGGATTCAAGCTCTTATCTCGAAAAGTTTTAATTTCCCGTGATTTTTGTCTTCCGCTGATTACCGATTCGCTTCCGCTAAGTTTTAATCGTGTTTATGTTATGGTTTGGAGATCAGAGCCCACAGTCGTGGTCATTGCCTGCTATCAAGGCAGTAACCACAAGGTTGAAGATGAAATCATAGCCCTTGGATACTCATGTGCAGTTGACATAGAGTTAGGACAAAAGTAAATCATGAAACCTCTTATGACTACTTGTGACCACAAGATCGAGGATCCAGGGTGTACAAGAGACCACACAGCCCATCACTTAGAAAGGGGTGCATGACACATCATCGATCATCAACTTAGCCCAATAATACCATGGACTTTTGTCACAAAAAAATCACCATAATACTAATTACTGCACTACATTCAAACCTAGATATCTACTTCTAGGAACCTCAGATCTTCATAAAAATTTAATCATAGCTTTACCATACTTCAACATACAATCAATTCCAATTCAGTACTAAAATTCAACTATTTGGCCTATCAATTAAATATCTCAAAATGGTACAAACTTAGTGTTGTTTTCCATGAAACTAATAGCAATCGCTCTACAAACATCATCAAAATACTTAGAATTCTTAATGTAACCCAAATACACAAACCCAATTATCTCATTAGGTATCCAAATATTCCAAAATATCACTTTATCACAAGGATAATAAGATATAATTTTATTTTCAAATGTTACTCCCCTTCCACATCATTCACCCATCTTTACCTCCCTTTTAACCATCCTAAGCATATTTTTTGTGTTTGGTTTAATATAAGATGAGCTTGGGAATACTCTTTTCCAGCTCCTTTTTAATCACAAATTTATCCTCACTAGAAGTTAACTAATCCTCTATTGAAGCAAGACTATTTCACCATGAAGATACCTCCTTGATGGGGGAGGGTAGAAACATCTGAACTCATATCATTTGAAAACATCTGGGAAAGTGAACACATATGAAACATTTAATGCTGTCAGTTGTAGTACTATGATAATCAATGGAAATATATTCAATTTGAGGTGGGTATAATCATTGAGCATAGACCCATTCAATTATACTTGTTCACAAGGAGCTTGATTTGGATCACAAACACATAGTCAAGATATCCATATATTCCAAGATGTTAAAAAAAATAGGTGATATGATTGTAGATCAATTAAAGAACAAGGTGATAACTCTTATCGGTTTGTTAGAGAAGAAGAAAATGTTCAAAACTATAAAACAAAAAGCTTGTTTCAAAATATACATAGTTTTATTTTGAGTCTCCTAGAAGTGTATAGCCAGCAAAATTGCAACATCTCAGAATGTGGTGCTCTCCTTATTTCTCTCTATTTTAACATTTCAACACCAATACATGGTTATTTTTGTAAATTGTGTCTCATTGTATCCCTATTGTTGGTCTCTTAACCACCTCCACAACTCCTAAAGTAAACAACAAAATTTTCCCATACTTCATGTGTAGATCTATTTGTCTCAATCAATCGACAACAAACACCAATTATATTGAAAATATGTTAATCTCTCTCTTCCCTCCCAAACACATATCAGTTTGATCCCATGATCAACTTTTACCAGTGATGAAACAAACCTTAACCACCCCTTCCATTATAAATGCAAATTATTTGTTGCATCAATTGTGTGCTATAAGGAATAAGGATGTATCCTTTATTTCATAAACCTAGGAAACATCATCACAATATTTTTTCAATGTCTGTTATGATATTGCCACAATCCATCATCAAGAGAGTGCACTATTTAGATCACCTCATAATAGAAGGACATGAATGTTGAGATTGAGATTGTCCTATCCATTGAGAAAGATGGTCTCTGAATTGGGCTAGAGGTAACCAATTTGTCTAACTTGTTGTTGTAACTATTATTTAATTTTATATATCATGTTTGTCTATGAGGGTAGTGACAAAAGGTAGGTCAATATCAAGTAGTTGGCTACCGATAAACATACATCTTCGATAATTTTAATGGACATATGTCAAGGTTTCTGCACTAAGTTGAGGGTTTAATTTAGTGGTGATCTTAGTCACACTAGTTTTGTGGCTTAGAAAAACAACATGTACACATGTCTATGGCTTAGTCATGCTACTATTAGGGTTCCTATTCATTCATCTAAAATATTCATGTTGCATATCATACAAAATGATAAAATATATCATTTCATTTTTTACATATAACACTGATATAATGAAAAGCATATAAAAAGTATCACAACCCAAATTCCAATTTTAGGAGTTATTGTTTTGAAAAGAGCATTCTATATTTAGTATGGGGTTTTTCTTGTATGATTATAAATTCCTATATTTTAATTAAAAAATGGTTCTTTCACATTGTTACATTTTTATTTGATATTTTTTGGTACTTTAAACGTACAATCATAACAAATAAACCTATTGGTAATATGTAATCCTATATATGCATGTGCTACTCCTTATAGGATTTAAATCATCCTTGTTACGGCTTCTAAACATAGGAAATTAAATGTTTTCCATGATATAATTTGATAGAGATATGCTACAAGCGTTGGTGTTTCGGTCCTTGTTTTGGATCCTTGATGTAATGTTCTCCATTGCATGACATATAGTTGGATAATTATGGCTGAGTAATTGTGGCCATTACGGTATTTTTCACTGAGTATATGAATATACTACACAACATATTACTCAATCTCACCCTTCAATTAGGTACAATTTAAGCTTTCTTCACAAATACACAATATCTATCCCACTCTTCAATCTCATCTGATTTGGGTCATTCTTCACAAATGCCATCATAATACAATCCCTTTACCACTCTTCAATATTGTACATATGCTTTACACACAACTCCACTATTCTAATTCTTGAAGATCATATGTCATCATAACCTAAAGAGATTACAAGTGGTACACTTCAACAAAATATAATAAAATATTATGTTGAGTACACTACAAGATTCATATACTTCTTTAATACTATGACTTGGCAATAAGATAAAACTATAACTCAGTTGTAACTTAAAGCTCGGGACCACATCCCAAGGATCTAGTAGAGTTTTAGGAATGACGACTTGCCCAATATATCACTAGCCTTAAATGTGCGCTTTGTCCTCACTCGGGCACAAGTCCGGATAAACTTCTCGACTGGTCACCCATCCTAGTACTACTTTAGTCTGAGCATACTTAACCACATAGTTCTTTAGTAATGGGCTCCCTAAAAAAGAGGTCCACCTTGGTGATATGGGTAGTCCAATCATTCCTTTTAAGATCATTCTATCTGAGGCCTAAAATCCTAAGACGTTACAATCTCCCCCACTTAGACTCTTGATGTCCTCGTTAAGTCTCAACTATTCCCTATTTTAGTGAAGACCTAGAATGGTCCATGGACACCCAGCTCTGATCCATGACTACTAGCATAAGGGCGTCTCCATCTCTTCTTAGCGGATAGCCCTTTCTAACTTGCCTAGACCGCATGGCTTAAGACTAGCATGCCACATGCCCATGTGGGCCCCACCTACTGGAGGGGTTATGACTCTAATACCATTTGTAACACTTGATCCCACCACCCAAGACTCTAGTAGAGTTTCTAGAATGGCGAGTGGCCCCACAGACCACCAGTAGCCTTATTTGTGTGCTTTATCCTCACTCATGTGTAAGCTAGGATAAAATTTCCCACTAGTGACCCTTCTAGTACTACTTTTGGCTAAGAATGCTTAACGATAAAGTTCTTTAGTGATGGGCTCCCTAAAAAGGAGGTGCACCTTAGTAATATGGGTAGTCCAATCATTCCTTTTAAGATCATTCTATTTGAGACCTCAAATACTTGGACGTTACAATCTCCCCCACATAGACTCTTGATGTCCTCATCAAGGCTCAACTATATGGCCTCATAACTTCCCAATTTCAATGTAGACCCAAATGGACCATGTACACCCAGCTATGATTACGGCTACCAGAGCAAGGGTGGCTCCATCAACTCGGGTAGCCCTTTCCAACATGCATGGACACTACCAGTGCAAGGTCACTCCATCAACTCAGATAGCCATTTTTGACATCCCTATACACTACCAGTGCAAGGGTGGCTCCATCAACTCAGATAGCCCTTTCCAACATGCCCAGACTGTATAGCTCAAAGACTGGCATGCTGGAAAGGGCTATCCAAGTTGATGGAGTCATCATTTCACTGGTAGTGTCCAAAAATGTTGGAAAGGGCTATCTGAGTTGATGAAGCCACCCTAGCACTAGTAGCCATGATTGGGAGCTAGGTGTACATAGTCCATTTGGGTCTGCACTAAAATGGGGAAAGTTATGAGGCCATATAGTTGATCCTTGACAAAGACATCAAGAGAAGTGGGGGAAATTGTAATGTCCTAGGATTTGAGGCCTTGTATAGAATGATCTTAAAACGAATGATTAGAATACTCATATAACTAAGGCGCACCTTCTTTTCAAGGACCCATCACTAAAGAACTTTGTGGTTAAGCGTTCTTAGCCCATATTAGTACTAGGATGTGTGACCAGTCAAGAAGTTTATCTTGGCTTGCACGTTAGTGAGGGTAAAGCACGCAATTAAGGCTAGTAGTGGTCTGTGGGGCCAATCTTCATTCTTGAAACTCTACTAGAGCCTTGGGTAGTTTTCCCAAGTGTTACAAATGGTATCAGAATCATAACCCCTCCAATAGGTGGGGCCCACATGGGCATGTGGCATGCCAGTCTTAAGTCGTGCATCTAGGCAAGTTGGAAAGGGCTATACACCGAGACGAGATGAATCTTCCCTTGCTTGGTAGTCGTGGATGGGAGTTGTGGGTATCCATGGACCATTCTAGGTCTTCACTGAAATGGGGAATAGTTGAGCCTTGATGAGGACTTCAAGAGTCTAAGTGGGGGAGATTGTAATGTCCCGGGTTTTGAGGCCTCAGATAAAATGATCTTAAAATGAATGACTGGATTACCCATATCACCAAGGTGTATCTCCTTTTCAGGGAGCCCATCACTAATGAACTCTGTGGTCAAGTGTGCTCAGCCCAGAGTAGTCACCCATCCTAGCACTACTCTAGGATGAGCATGCTTAACCACAAAGTTCTTTAGTGCAGGGCTCCCTGGAAAGGAGGTGCACCTTGGTGATATGGGTATCCAATCATTCCTTTTAAGATCGTTTTATTTGAATCCTCAAATCATGGGACGTTACAAGTAACATAAGTGTAAAAGGAATTACTAAATAAAGATGCTTATTAGCAAAAGAGAACACATATTTTAAGCTCATTTTCCATTATATCATCCATGCATGTTCTACCTAAGGGAATAACCCAATATCTCATCTACTAAGGAGATGGAGACACAATGACTTATGATCTACTACCAAATAATTAGATCATTATAAAATGTGATATGCTGCCAAAGAGAATGATCACTTACTAGAAGAATGCTACCAAAGAGAATTATTGTTCTCATATAATGGAACAAATATATATGTTTAACGTGTTCAAAACTATATATATAGAAATTCAAGAAAAGTAACCTATAAGAATATTTATCTCATCTAATATCATATTTCAAGTATTTTGTACACATATAATATGACCATATTGTGTAGTAGGCCAAATAAAAGGAAAAAAGTACCTTGAACCAAGATAGCCTAAACCACATTCCTGATATCAACACTGTCCTTGCAACCCATGATCAAGGAAAGATCATGTACCATCATTAGATTATTCATTACCTTACATATCATCTTAATCCTAACCAGGTTTATGTTAGGGTTTGACATAGTCACTAGGATATTCCCATTTCTATTTTCATTATCTTCTTTGACTATATTTCTGATCTTGTATTGTAATTATGTTCCAGACTATGGTTCACTAATTGAAAATCATGTTTCACATTATTGTATGAATGACTAACCTTCAATTACATTCAATTGTCATATTATGCTTACAAACCATGTATTAAGATTCATTTTCATATAACATCAATTCCTTGCATATAACTGACAATAGAGTACATATTAGATTCCAATTACAGATATGACGGTGTTATGTAAAATCCAAGATTCGTTATACATAGTTAATTATCACCTTTTATTTAGGATTTTATTGACTCAAATTATCTATGTTAAGAAAACTAGATAATTACATGTCCAAACATGATCACAATTGATATAGTATGTATTATATGTCATATTTTAGAGTTATCGATGAATTCTCATAATATTTGATCATAATTAGTATATTATTATGCATGAAACTAGAATCATAAACATTTCAATGATATCATCTAACTTTATGCATCAAAGAATGATATTATGTTTTCATGATGTTCTACATAAGTTTTGAGAATTACAGTATCTTGTTCACATTTTTTAGAAACACATGCTAATTTCAATTAGTTATATAAGGCCTAAGTATATTTAGAACTTTTACCTTTTTTGGACCTATTACAAGTCACCATATCACCCACAAGGGGCATGACCTGAGTGGATCAGTTCTTGGTGGTTGAACCAGGTTCAACACCTTTTTCTTTATATGTTTCTCCCTTGCCCACTTGACGCTCGAGTCCAAACACTTTGGGTGTTCTAACAGTTCGCGATATTTGTAAAACAATAGCCTCCACCAGGATCGACTTTGTACGTAATTGAATAGAAGATACTCCTCCTCATTTTATTATACCATGGACAAATGACTTATCTGATCCCACTCCACCACACCTACTTGATTTCTTGTCAAAACACTCCTACTTATGATCTGTTCAAGGAGGTTGCCTTTGGGGAATTCTGTTGTGGCAAGGAAAAATAGAGGAAACCTCCCCTTCTCGTCTCGCCCTGGGACTGTGAACTCTAAGATCACCACATAGACTTTGCTAACTCCATCACTATCAAAAAAGGTGGTGGGCAATGTAAGTCGGCTCCAAACTCCATTGTATTTTTCATTGAAAACCACTACGTAAGCGCACAAGACAGTAATGGAAGGGCACCAAAATGCAAGGGATCTCTTCCTCATGATTTAGTCCATATTTTCCATCTCTTAAATTTCCCCCGATTTTCCTTCTTCCTCTATCCCATACCTCCAGCCATTTACTTATCAATGCAATGAGAGGTAAGGAAGAAGCCCATAAGGGAAACCCCTTCTCTAGTCTCTTGATGGCATGTATAAGATCTCATTCTGAAGCTTGTGGGGATGCAAAACCAACTATGTGGTCAAAACCACACTTGATCCCGATGATCTGGATATTGCATGATGTGGATGTTGGCTTTCATCAACCATCTTCTAATTGTAAGGTGGAAGATGATGTACTGGCCACTAGATTTCATCTCAGGGTCAATGTTTCTTTTCAAAAAAAGCCTATTTGTAACTTCTGATTTCACATTCTCTTATCAGGTAGCAACCCTTTTATTGGGGTGATATTATCACAAGATTAACAAATCATGTTACATGTTCAATTATTCATGTATATGGTTAATAATATATACAAATAACTTCAAAGAATATATAAATTTTCCATCATGTTATATCAATATATCACATCTCATGATTACATCACGTTCTTACATGTATTATATCATGGTTTTGCTAAAAACAACTTACATGATTCGCTTGTCAAGCATATATCAAAACCCTATCTAGGCCAAATAAGATTTTACTAACCCTTACCTGAGGGTAGTTCCACGCTGAGATTCTTTGAGCTAACTCAAATATATGAGTATCTCATATTCACAAAATATGTCTTCCCTCTTTGGTATGGGGTTCTCAGTGGTATCTCATTGGCACCATTCAATAGCTTTACAAGCTCTAGCCACATAAGCACAAACCAAAGCGAGATATGACATTCTCTTCACATGTTTTGTAATATCCACAATTTGGTGAATTAGAAATATATAAATATAAGACTTGAATTGATAAGTAAATTCCTTAATTGATGGAATAATAATATTATCTTTGTGGCATGGGTTCAACCCATGGCCCAAGTGAGGCCCATGAGACTATTTCGCTTGCAAATAGGTTCTTGTGGAATAAATTTAAGAAGTAGAAGGAATTCATGCATACAAATAAAGGATAACGGCTTTATGGTTTGATAGAAAATGGAATTATGGAATAATAGACAAGTTTCCAAAATATTGTAAGATAAATTGTATATCTAACCATGAATGGCAATACAAATTTTAAGGCATCAAATAAAGATATTTCAATCCTATTTTTGAAACACTTAAAGATAATGTGGAAACTAACATAATTATAGAATTTGAGATAAAAAGGAATTTCCATATGATGTGGGTAATTTTTTTAAGGAAATACATAAAGGGTAGTTTCTCCTGCAAAAGTTAACCCAATAAATCCCTAAAAGTAGATATATTTTTAGATAGATATTTATGAGTTTCCCTCCAAGTTTCATAGTAAAAGGACGCTCCTAGTAGCCTATGGGAAATCAAGAATAAAGAGGGACTTGCCTGTAATAATTAAATATTGTTTTCCGAGTTTGAAGAAAGAGAAATTGATATCTAGAAACATCCTTTTGTTACCAAAATTGGCTCAATACGAGATCTAGGATAATAAAAGAAGTATCTAATTTTGGGACCAATTGGAGTAAAGATGAGAGAGATACATGAACAACTAAATTTCCACAATCAAGGTTTACGAAGGGGTCCTTGGGATACCAAATATGGAAATAAGCATTTCCTTAATCATGAAAATACTCAATATAATTTATGAGATAGATCATCCAAATATAAAATTATCAAAGAAAATCCAGTAAGTTCTAAGATGTTTTGTGACCAAGATAACTTATTTTGTAATTATGTAGATTTTCCTTTGAAACCAAGTTTCAGTTAAATAAGGAAATAACGAAGGAGTTGTCCTTTTCCCAATGAAAGATAATAGTATGAATAGAGTTTTTTTCAAAATAATAGTATGAGGAGTGGTTTCTTTTACTTGAGTTTTGGTTCTATAAAGTAAAAGATATGTGATTGTTAGTAGTTATTACTTTCCTAGCATGATGCCTTGCCAATTGCATAAGGGAACTTTATACCAACTAGACCCATCGATCTCCATCCCTTGTTCTATATAAGAAGAGGTACAATGAGAAGATGGTGTACCCCAATCCCCTCCATTGTTGAAGTGCATCCTTCCATAGTATCACAGTAGAAAAGTTTTCTCCCTTCATAATGGCAATTCTCTTCCTCATCCATGATTGTCTCATTGTATCTTGTAACATGGTGCTTTCCAGAATGACATAGAAGTCTAGGATTCCTAAAATACTTTGTACCTCATCCCTTTCCTTCTGAGTCTCTATGGAAGAGGCCGCCATGTCACCCCATGTTTGAGATATAGATTCTTATATTGTTTAATTCTAGAAATTTATAGGTTTACTCAAATATGGAAAAATTATATGCTAAACTGATCATGAGAATGAGTAAAATACAAATAAAAAAGTATCATGAAATGGATCTGATCCTAATCCAAAAAGTAGGGGTGCATGATTATGTGGTGATTATATACATGGAAGGCCTAGATCTAATAATTGACATCAAACTTGAGACAATCCTAAAGCCTAGTTTAGGACATATGCTAGATTAAGTATGTGTTGAATATGATTAGTGACACCTTAGAGTATACATACGTGCAGATAATGTTGGTTGGTTATGTTGAATGCTTGGAAGTTTGGACATATGCTTGAAGTACATTTTGTATGGTTTCTACCTAAAAGCAAAGGTATGTGGTTACGACTACGAATAATTGCTTGATTGACTTTCAAGGTTTTTTGAAGTTTCACTAGATTGCAATTAAACTTCTTGGTTGTTTATTTACTTCTAAAATCTATAAGGACCTCTGAGTATCACCTTATATGAACAAAACTTGTTGAACCCATATTGCTATGTCTAGTGAGTTGAATGAGCATGTGGAAGGAATAATTCATTTTGATGACTAGTGACAAACTGGGATAGGAAGATCACTAACATGCCAAGACCAAAAAGGAAGGCCGATGTAAAACTAATCTAGGGTGAAGGAAGGTTATGAGAGTCTAATGCAGGGACCAAACCCAAAAGAGAGGGCACCCCACAAAGAATGCTCTAAAGAGAGGGTATACCATAGAGAGTGAGAAATATTGGTTAAGAGGTTATAACTGAAAATACATACCTGATTATCTAACAGTAATTGTTACTATGGTTGTTTATGTGGTTACACCTACATGTGTATATTTTGTTTCCCCCCACATACTCAATATAGAGATATACTGACCACATTTTTGTTTCATAAAGTTTTAGGTTAACTGCAAATTATCTAAAGATATGGACTACCATAGAAGATGTGACACCAAAAGAAAAGATGATTAAATTCTACTACAAGACTTATATGTAGATTTACTTTTATGTTGCTACACTAGTTTCCCTTTCAACGTAACTTCCAGAATGTGATTTTATCTTCATATTATTGTCAAACTCTTTTCCATTCAATGAAATTTCTAATTATTACTGGTTACTTGCTAAACATTGATCATATAATTTTGATAAAACCCCTTTCCCTTTCGGTCTACCTTAATCAGTGATAAATTGGGGAGGGGTTTGTTACATTTGGTATCAGAGCCCAGGTTTACCATTTAAACTTTAATATATAGTAATTTTTTAAGAATTCCATAGAGCCCAAGGGAATTATTAGGGCATTTTCCAAGGTGATGGTGTCTAGAAAGGATTACTACCTGGGGGATGGAAATATTTTCCTCTGCACCTCTAGTCATCTTACGAACACTCTCGGGCTTCTGTGAATCCTACATAGACAAATTAGGAAGATGTCTTTTTGAAGTAAAATACTTCTAGGTTTCTTCTCATCTTGTTGTTCATCCCCTCTCTATCCCTGCTTTCCTCACAAATGCATGGGGACCAAAAACTATTTGTTTGACCCTTCTGAGAGATTAAGGTCATGATTATTAGGGTTAAGGCATCCTCTACCAACCAATATAGAAGTAATGTCAAAATAATGATAAAATTAAGAAAATTATTTGATGGGGTTTTCCTTACAAGGGTAAACTCTAGATAGATCTAGGGTTAGTTTAGGAAAACCCCTAAGTATATCAAGGGATATAGAAACCCTAAGGTGTAGGGTGTAGTCCCTAACCTAAAACCCTAATTGTGGGTAATGGGAGTGGTTTGGGTAGATAGTAACCCTACACATATAAACCCTAATTTAAGGAGAATAGAAAGAAAATATACAATTGGGTTGGGTGACCCAGTCTTAGTACCACAAAAAAATTGAATACTAATTTAAGGAGAATAGAAAGAAAATATACAATTGGGTTGGGTGACCCAGTCTCAATACCACAAACAAATTGAATACTCGAGTTTACCCATGCATGAAAGTATGTGGAGTAAGGAATGTATGATGCATGTGAGGAGTTTTGAATATATATATGAAATACAAGCAATCAATGGTTACAGAACAAGGAAAATATGAAAACCCTTAACACAATTTTTAGAGTTAGTGCCCCAACCTAGGTGGGTCAACCCAAGAGTGTTGAAAAGATCTATGAGGGAGATAAAAACCTAAACCCATGAAGTTAGGTTGTGGTTAGAATGCCTAACATCCTCCTATTAGGCACCCTAATAGGAAAATGTGTCCCACACATGTACAAGTGGAATATAGTCGTCTACCTAAGTGAAAGTCAGTGACATCAGGCTAGAAGAGGAATTAGTTCTAAATCAGATGCCTAACATTGTCAGAATATGTGATAGATGGAATAGATGAAGTAAGTTTAGATGATATGATTGGGGTGTTATGTAATGAGATAATATGGTTTATGATGATCCCAATTAGATTTGAGAATTTGAATTTAGTTTTAAGGATTTGACATAAGAGTTGATTATGCATGTATGTGTTCTTCTTCAAGATAAGATAAGCTCAGTGAAGATAAGATTTCAATAAGTAAGAGTATCCTTCTATTATACAAAGGGGGACCTCTAGTGATAGGAGCAGTTAGAGGATTACCTCCAGAGAGAGTGAGACCCATATGGATAAGATTAGAAACCTAAACTGCAAGATATGAGAAATTACGATAAATATATGTTTTGATATGTCTAAAACTAGATTACCCATGAGTGAATGAGTTGAGTTTCTTTATGCATGATTCCTAAAGTCTTGTTGTACCCAAGATGTCATTGGGAGGACAAAACCTTAGAGACAGAGAAAGAGGTAGCTTACATATATATATATGTATATGATATCAGTACCTACCATCTAGGTGAGGGAGAGAGAGTTACAAGATCTTGAAGAGGTAAGTTATGATAGTATGTTGTGAAGCCTCATTCTCAGGTGGGTGGTTGTTGTGTAGGACTCTGGTGGTTGTTTATGAGAGTGTTGGGTAAGAATATTTCATTAGTAAAGATCTAAGAAAAGAATGTCATATCATGTCTTGGTTGGATATGTGCTTCAGTGGCTGGTCTTGCAAGGTTGATGAACGGTAGTAATGCGGTAGATCTGAGTATCCTTGACCAAAGAGGAAAAACATATATAGTGCATATAATACTTATAGAGTTTAGTTAGCTCTAGAGATTGAGCATGGCACCTCTGGCCCTTAAGGTAATGGGATAATGGAATCTCAAGTGGACTTTTTAATATATGTTTGGCAAGCCACACATACAATTTTTTTAGCACAACAATAATATGATATACATATAAAGTTGATCTAAGCTTGAGATATGATATATGGATGAGACATTATGGAAGACTTAGAAATGTTTTAATAGTTCTCTATCTATAATTGGATAGAAATATGCATGAATTATGATAATGTGAAATAGTTGGCTAATCTAAGGATTAAACTTTTATAAAATTTACAACCTAATAAGAGAAAGTTAAATGAGATAATATTCATGATAAACATTGAATGTGGTTGTAGTTGACTTGAGGAATATGCATTAATAAAAAAAATCTTTCTCAAGGTACATGTTACCTCTCACTTGTCCTACTATAAAGTGTGGTTGTATTATGTGGGTACAAAATATGGTATGGTAATTTGTTGTATATATAGTCTCAAAACACATGAAATATAATATATTGGTTCTGTTATATATAAGCAGCTCAGCCCTTTGGAAGTAAAATACTGGAAAGTAAATTATGTGAAACTCTTTGGAAGCACTAGATAGTGAATCAACACTTGGGTAGTAGATCACATTGTATAATGATATAACTCTTGGGTAGAAGATCATAAGACCTTAAATCATTCAACTCTCATGTAGTAAAGGTTTATTTTGTCCCGAGTTAGGACCTCCACTAGAGGGGTGACTTCACAAAATAGTTTACGAATTGAGGTAACCTTCAACATCATATAAAGCTTGATAGGCTATGTATATGAAGCATGAAAGCACATATATTGAGCACAATTCTCTGAACTTAAGTATGTCATCATTGAGAGACACAAGGAAAAGTCATGACAGAAGTGGTTTACAATATGGGACCAAGCCTAGAATGGAAGGTCGCCTTGAGCCTAACAAAGGGACATAAAGTAAATAATGTGTACCCTAAGATATGAAGGAAAACCAGGTTAAAGAATTATAAAGGATATAACGTGCTTGAATATTATTAGAGAAACCTCAATAAAAATGTGTAATGAAATAAAACAATGACATCTAAATAAACACTTGGGAAGGGTAGAATTCTAAGTCAATCCCTATGATCAAGTAGGCATGGATAAAGATGCATAATACCTATGAGGTTATCATGACTGGAGTGCATAAGAGCATGGAATCAGGAGATAGCCATCTATATGTACCCAAGGTCCATGGGGTCACGAGATTTGCTGCCTTAATGGATTGATTAGGCCCAAAGTGATAGTGTGAGAGGCACTCCATAAGTTCATAGAACCCTTGGGGGTCAAGAAGAGTTCACCTTAGAAGGTACATATACCCCTAGAGATCTTAGGAGATTGACTAAGGCCAATGAGACACATGATGTAGATGTCAGGAATACAAGAATTCATGTAATAGTGTTGACAAAATCGTGAAGGGCTTTGTGTATAAACTCAAAAGTTATGAAAAAAATCCCCCTCCCCTGTGAGTGCATGAAATTTAAGAAAGAATATGGAATTAAAGGTATTCATGAAATTTTAAAGGTTAGTCAACTTAGATTTGAAATTTGAAGGTAATGTTTGAACACATCATCTCTGCTCTTCGAATGAGATGAACTTCGTATTTGGGCAGCAACCAAATGATTATTTCATCTTATTATGAGAGTGAGAGATTGGGTAGATTCAGTTATGCTTAAAAAAATTGCATATGAGAAGGAATACCCAAAGTTGATATTAATGGTGCAATGCAAGGTTTTAAGGTGTTACCTCACCCTTTCATGGAAATGAATAATAGGTTGGAAACATAGGTGAAAAGGTAATCACCAAGTAAAATCAAAATCACAAGTGAAAATTTAATCACCAAGTGATTAGGCGTGTAATGGATGAAGTTGTCGATATACCCTGGAATTGAATTTTGGTACCAACTCCAAGATATGTGGAATTTTCATATGGGAAAGATTTTTTTGTTTGTTAAAGATGATTTATATAAATAATCCAAGAAGGGTTTCTACTAATTTCAGTTATCATTCACCTTAACCTTAATAGGTTTGAATTATGGGGACAAAATTCCTTTTAAGGAGGGTGAATGTAATATCCTCAAATTTGGTGAATTTAAAATATATAAATAAAAGGGTAGAATTGATAAGTAAATTCCCAAATTGCTAGAATATTAATGTTATCTTTGGGGAACGTGTACAACCCATGGCTCAAGTGAGGCCCATGATACTATTTATTTTGCAAGTAGGTTCATGTGGCACAAGTTTAAGAAATAAAAGGAATTTATGCATAAATAAAGGATAATGTGTGATGTCCCTGGATTTTCTAGCTCTTAATCTAATAAGTGGCGTATAAATTGAAACTGTCACCTCAACGAGAATCCCAATTTAAACACCACACACTAGGCTAAGAAGAAGAAAATTAGAGGAAGTCAGAAGGAAACAACAATAGCACATGCACACGAACAATTATAAAATTATACAACACATGTTCACTATTCAACATATAATTGCATAATGAGTTGTTACTACATTTGATATTACATATTGAACAACAAACTTATACATATACATGTAACCACTAAATAAAATGATCTTAAAACAACAGGTCCACATGTACATCAGCTCTCCATACAACTCTCAACTATCCTGATTCATTAAGAGCATATAGCCACAACCTAAACAAAAGATTACATGTGGTACACGTCAGCACACTATTCACGAATATTGTACTCAGTACACCTACATGTATTTTTATATACCTCTCATTACTAAGATTGGCAATAAGATAAAGATAATACTTGGATGTAATAAACAAATATAAGAAAATGTATATACTTGCACAAAGATTTTCATTAACAAAAGAGAATACATATTTTAGGCACATTTTTCATTATATGCTCGTGCACCTGCCTACCAATGGGATAGATGCATAAAGGCATTATGATCTGCTTACCAAAGAGATATATTATTGTACATGTGATCTGTGTACCAAAGAGATAGAACACTCACTAGCACTATGCTTACCAAAGAGATATAGTACTTTCATATAATGGAATATATATTCATAACTATATGTATGGAAAATCAACCAAGATGATATACAAGAACAATCATTTCATCCAATATCATATGCCTAGTATTTTGTACACATATAATACAAGCATATTGTATAATAAGCCAAGTAAGAGGTAATGTTGTACCTTGATCAAGATGTCCTAATTATCACATATTCCTAGATTCAACTACCACTCTTGGTCGAATAATGATTAAGACAAGATCATATGTACCATCATCAGATTCTTATCATCTTAACCCTAGTTGATTCATTAGGTTTTTCTTAGTTCATTAGGATATTCTCATAATTACTTGTCTTGTATTCTTGTAACTAGGATACTGGCCTTATATTCCAGAATAAGATACATAATCTGATTATTTAGTTGCATATGATTATGTTAACAAATTAACCCTAGGTTACAAGCATTACTCAAGTTAGGGTTTTATCATCATTTTAGGTTCAGTTAACATGTAACATGCTTTATAAGCATAATTATGATCTCCGAATTTTATGAAGGGTTCAGATACTAATATGAGTTTGTCCTGTAATTTTAGGGTTTCTTGAGCATATTTATAGTTATTGAACATTAATTAGGGTTATTAGCCCTAATTAGGCACATGAGGCATATTACCTGATTTCGTGCATCAACATTACAATATATGACATCAGATGGATTATAAGACATCTTGTAGAGTAACTGATGAATTCTTATAATTTTTTGTCATTATTTATATTTCTTACACATGAAACATGTGTAATAAATTATTACATGATATCACTATGATTTAAGCATTTAAATACTGATATTATAGTTCTTGTTCTACTCTTTTTTTTGAGAATTTTGGTACCTTATTTGTAATTTTTTTATAACTAAACGAAATTCTATAAATGATCTAAGATATAGGAATTTTTTGGGATTTTGAGTTTATAATTACCTTTGGGCCAACCGGCCGCCGCCACGTGGCTATAAGTGGCACGGATCTCAGCCAGAGCTGGCCGGTTCTCCATAGTATACCCGCTTGGTCTTATCTGGGCTCTGCTAGGTTTTCTTTCTGGTTCAGCTAGGCCGGTCCGGTTCAAGGGTCCTAGGTTTGGGCTGCCGGCTCTCTCTCTGTCCCACGCAATCTCCGTCTGTTGTCTCCTACTCTCCGTTCTCTGTTTTGGGTGTGAACGAGCATGACGCCTCTGCCTTCTATCAAGCGCCGCCGTGGGTTCAGATGTCGACGACGGATTTCAAAGGATTGGCCCCCCATCAATAGCCTGTCCATCCTCCACTAGTCTCGATGTCGCCTGGACCTATACCTTATCTTCCTTCTTCCGCCCCCGATTGACTATATGTGTGCTTTGCTTTCTCGCACGAAGCAGAAACGACGCCGGAGATCTTCGGCCAGAGATCCACGATGGCGGATCCTTCCTATCCTTCTCCTGTATCTGCGCTCAACCTCTTCCCCTTAACGCAGCCCTTCTCGGTTGCAAGGCTACTCGTCAGCCACTGTTGTGCTCCACGACCAAGAACTCGCCAGTCATGGCGGCTGCTGTGGTGGGATAAGGTTAAAACACAGTGGGATCCTCCTAGATCGAAGCCATACACTGAAGAAGATCTAGAACACCTTCCCTAACTCCTCTTCACCCTCTTATTATGGTTGTAAGCATCTATTCACAGCCTGCCTGTGAGCCCTTCTTCTCCGGAGCGCTCAAGCTCGTCTACCCAACATCTCACTCCAAGGCTTAAATCCCGACCTTCCAATAGCTTCACGAGGTATGCAGAAACATCTCCTTGACTCCATAACCCCAAGGGAAGCTACTTGCAGTTGTCCCCGATTCCTTCCATTCCCGTATCCCTCCTCCTGGCACCACCTGCTCAAGCCCCTAGGATTTGCTGTTCCTAATTAGACAAGGAGCAGGCTGCACCTTGTGTTAGATGTTGCCACCTATTATACGAATAAAATCTCAACCCTACCATTCAATGGGCAGGGAAACGTGTGAATTGATGGGAAAAGGAGTAGGCTGCTCCTACTAAAAGAATGAACAGCTCAAGACGGTGGAGAAGCAGCAGTAATGGGGAGGTGGATCTCCCTTGTGTCTACTCTAATTGACTCAAAGCATGGGTCTTTCAACTTCTCTAGTCGAGACAAGGGCAACTGCCGGCGTATACTTCACTATCATCCCACGTTCATGGATGTGGTGGTGGTCTTTCGCTATGGCTGAAGTGCCACCCCGCACATTCCAGTTGAGCGTAACTTGGCTGCGTAGCTTGAAGATGGTATATGCATCGTTAGATTAACCAATCCTAGGGTCCTAGTTTGTTCTCTAGAAGCCTATCCGTGACTTCTCCTCTTAATCTATATCATAAGCCACGTAGTCATGTACATAGTAATCCTTCCCATATTTAATGACAAGCCAAAGTTGTCTAAGTTAATATCTAACCTTGGCAATATGTACATCAAATTAGCCATTTAAACAAATTCAAAGAATACTAAACCAATTTGGAAACCATCTGCATGATCAAATATCATTTCAGGGATATCATTATATCATTTCAATATGTAAACCCAACTAAGATGGTATCATCACCATATATACATATGGGATTCAATTATTGCATTGAGTAAGCAAGAACATCAAAAGTAGCTATTACATAATGTGTTTATGGTTTGTTACAAAATGGAATTATGGAATAATAGACAAGTTTCAAAAATATTCTAAGATAATTTGTAATTTAATAATGAATGGAGTAATTATGTAACCATGAATGGCAACACGAGTTTTTTGGCATTAAATACATATATATCGATCTAATTTTTGGAATATCTAAAGTAATGAGAAAACAAAGATAATTATAGAATTTGAGATAAAATAGACTTTCCTTATGATGTGGGTAATTGTTTTAAAGAAATACACAAAAGGCAAGTTTCTATTGCAAAGCTATCCCATTAAACCCAAAAAATAGATATAAGTTTAGAAAGATTTTAATGAGTTTCCCTCCTAGTCTCAAAGCAAAAGTACACTCCTAATAGCCTATGGAAAATCAAGAAGAATGAGGGACTTGTTAGTAATAATTAAATGTTGTTTCCCTTGTTTGTAGAAAGAAAAAAGGGTATCTAGAAACATCCCTTCCTTACCAAACTTGGGTCAACATAAGATTCTAGGATAATAAAGTACATATCTAATTTTGGGACCAATTAGAGTAAAGATGAAAGAGAGAGATGAAATGCTTAATTTTCACAATCGAGGTTTATTAAGGGGTCCCTAAGATACAAAATAGGGAAATAAGTATTTTCTTGTTCATGAAAAATACTCAAAATAATTAATGAGATAGATAATCCAAGTATAGTATTATGGAAGAAACTCCAAAAAGTTCTAAGATATTTTTTGTCTAAGATAATTTATTTATTAATAATGTAAATTTGCCTTTGTACCCAAGTTACAATTAAATAAGGGAATAATGAAGGAGATTTCCTTTACCCAATGGGAGGTAATAGTATGAATAAAGTTTTTCCAAAATAATGGTATGTTCCTTTAGATGACTTTTGGATATATAAAGTAAAAGATATTAGATTGTTAGTGTAAGCATAGGAGGGAGGAACATAGTTAATACTGTCCTAGCATGATGCCTTGTCAATTGCATAAGGAAGCTTTTATGGATAGTAGAACCATTGATATCCAACCCTTATGCTATATAAAAGGTTGTATGAAGACAAGATTGACTACCCCAATCCCCTCCTTCCATGATGAGCTTGCTTCCACAACAGTGCAATAGCAAATTTCTCTCTCTTAATAACGACAATGCTCTTCCTCAACCATGATGGTCTTGTTTTATATCTTAACATGGTGTTGTAAAAAATGACATAGACGTCCATGATCTTCCAAAGTACGTCTCCCCTAATCCCTTTCCTTTTGATTCTCCATGAAAGAGGCCACCACATCACCCCATGTTTGAGGTACACATTCTTAATTTGGTTAATTCATAGAAATTTCTATGATTACCCAAATATAGAAAAATTATATACCAAATTGATCAAGAGAACGAGTAGAATCCAAATAAAATATGTGCATGACCTAGATATGATCTTGATTCTAAAAGTGGGGCTAATACATGATTATATGGTGATTATATACTTGAAGACCTAGATCTAATAATTCATCAAACCAAAGACAACTACTTGTTTGGGACATATTCTAGATTATGTTTTGAATATGGTTAGTGACACCTTAGAGTATATATACATGCAGATAATGTTGGTTGGTTATGTTGAATGCTTGGATGTTTGGATATATGTTTGAATTACATGTTGTATGGTTTCTGCATGCAAGAACCACCACATGGTTACGACTATGACTACTTGCTTTCTTGACTTCTAAGGTTTTTTGATGTTTCATGAATGGATTGCAACTAAATTGCTTGGTTGTTTATTTATTTACTACAATCTATTAGGCCCTATGAGTATAACCTTATATTAATATAACTTACTCAGACCCAAATCGCTATCTCTTATGTGTTGGATGAACATGTGATAGGAAGAAGTGTAACGACCCCGCCTCTCGGTAACCTCCAATTAAGGGACACCAAAAGGTCGGTGTCATTATCCCAATTAACAGGATCAAAGGTTCGACAAATAATCAATAACAATTATCAAATTCTACCTACTAAACTGAAAACTTGTATAAAATAACAAATTTGCATACCTTTTCCATGAATCGCTATCTCTTGTGTGTTGGATGAACATGTGAGAGGAAGAAGTGTAACGACCCCGCCTCTCGGTAACCCCTAATTAAGGGAGACCAAAAGGTCGGTGTCATTATCCCAATTAACAGGATCAAAGGTTCGACAAATAATCAATAACAATTATAAAATTCTACCTACTAAACTGAAAACTGGTATAAAATAACAACTTTGCATACCTTTTCCATGAACTGGGATATCTATCCACATCAGGAGTCTATTCTAACTAATCCTCCTTTGTACTTATTCTTATTTAATTCCACATGTGACACTTTACTATTTTCCATTTTCAAACTTGTACCTAAAATGCCGACAAACAAAACGTCAGTCAGCATATCGAAATATGCTGGTATGTGGGGACAACTAAAAATTTACAAATACGGATAACAATCTAATTATCACAATCAAGTTAATTAACAAGCCAATTTACGCTTTTCAGTATGACATTCTCCACCGCTTTTGCCCTAACCCTGGAATACCCCCTTTTGGCTTTCACTTTTTCCATTGACTTAAGGCCACCTTCTCAATCTTGAGCTTGGTGCCTGGGGTCACCACTCATAGTGCCCTCTAGTCATGCAATATCATAGGCCGCCTTCTCAATCCCGAGCTTGGTGCCCATCGGTCTTCCCTCCTGGGCTTGACCTCTTTGCATCATCCATCAGGGTGGCATGTAAGTGTAAGAATACATGCTTATAATATACTTGTGGTAATTTTAGTGACCTTATGATTTGCAAGTATGAACATCCAACTGATAATTTGCATTCAATGTGGTGAATCATTAGGGAAACTCCTCGGGAAACTAATGTGATTAACCATAATTAACCACATACTTGTTAGGCTGATCTGAGATAGAATAGTCCAATCAATCAATGACATCCAATCAAGCAAGTACATGAATCCTGAAATTACATTCAATTCCTTTTTATCAAAATCTATCCAAACCATCTTGCTACTTATGGTTTCTATTCCTTTTTAGGGTTTCTTCCTCTTTTTAGGGTTTACTTTGCAATTATGATTTTTCTTCATCTTACTCTTTTAAACCCTAATTTTCTCATCTATCCTTCATGAAAGTTATTAAGGTTACCTTTTACAAACACATAACCATACTTTCAAATTAAAGAACAATTAACCATCAATTAAGTCCATTAAGCCTCTTTTCTTTTCTTATTGCATTTTCATTGCTAACTTTGGACTCCTTGGGACACAAGGAACCCAACAGGCATGAAATCCACCTTTGGATTATATTCTTTTGCCTTCTAGAGGTTTCCACATCTTTCTTTTCTCAAAAACCCAATTATTCATTTACTATTTGAATTTCCTTGTTATTGGGCCCAATAGCCAATAAAGCCCACAAATCAAACAACAAGGCTATTTTAAATGAAATCCATTTATTCAAAACAAGTTGTATCATTATTTTTCCAAATATCTTTAATATGAGAAATTACATTTCTCAGCAAATGAACCCAAAAAATTGGAGTTGTAACATCCTTCCCCTCTTATAAGAATTTTGTCCTCAAATTTCCATCAAGCAAGCAAACAAATAGGATAAGCCTTTCTTATGTCCATCAGGGCTCCCATGTGGCTTCACCCTTTCCATGGTGCTTCCCAAGAACCTTCATCATCTCATATTCTTCCATCTGAGTTCTTTCTTACCTTGGTATATCGTACCCTCATAGGTGACTCAGGACCTTTCAGCCTCTCAAAAAGTAGAATAGGTTCAGGGCTCAGCACATGGCTTGGGTACCTCACATAGTGCTCTAGATCGGACTCATGTAACACATTATGCATCATGTTATCCTGAGGGGTAAGGCTAAAACAACCATATCTACCAATCCATCTCAAATGGACCCATATATCAGGGACTCAACTTTCTCAATTTGTAGCTTAGTGGGGTCAGATATTCACATCACATATTCTCCCACATTGAACTGCATGTCAGTCTACTTTGCATCAGCTCGTGACTCATGTCACCCCTGGGCTCTGTCTCAGCCATTGCATGATCAAAGTGACTTCATATGCACACACTGTGGTTCTTTTCTGATCTTCGCGAGGCCTCCTTCACCAACATCATCTTAATGAAGTGGTGACCGACACAACCTCCTTCTATAACTTCTTGCATCCCGACAAAGGCTATGGTGGTTAACATCACCTCTTACAGAAGACAAGAACTATCTCTAGATATCACCTTGAATGAGCACACATGCTCTCATCAGACCGTCTAGTCTGGATCATACTAACCATTAGTTAGGGGTGATAAACTGTACTAACATCGAGTTCTTCGTGTATCTACTTCCACCTCATGGAAGTGAACCTTTAGGTCACACTCAAGAACTTTTGAACTCGCATCATGGTGTAGTTGAACCATCTCTCTCTCTCTCTTATGTAGTTCAATAGAATTTGTCCCTTGATAACATTCTTTCATTCTCATATTATCTAGGTAAGGCGATCTACCATAACCCACAGTGTATCTTGACCTTCCTTGGTCAAGGGGAGACTTACCACAACATCCATAGTGGTGAACTCCCATTCCCTCTCAGGGACTCTTTTGTCCTCTATATCGATACACTGGGTTTCTGGTGTTCGTCCTTCACCTCCTGGCTTTCATGGCAACATACCCCATGCAACTTCCTCTTAAGCTTCCAAAGTTCCACTATCACTTACTATATTTGTAGTACAGTGTATGGTGATCTTAAAATCATGATTTCCTATATGTCATGATTCGTCAAGATCGATTCCTCGGAAGCCCTAAACCACTCTCATCAGGGTTTTATTACCTTCCTATCCAAAGAAGTGCATCTGGGGTTCTATCACCACCCTTTCACTATATTAAGGACTAAATTGGCTAACCAAACAACCATTAACTTGTTCAACATATCTCGTTACATCTGAGTGTTAGACAAAACACATCTTTTTTCCAAACATAGGGTTAGCCTAAAAACCTCAACTTCTTCTGGCCTATAGTTAAACTGGGCAGCTATATCTCAACCAGAGCATCCATTACCACTTCACGTCCTTAGGTATTAGGTAATGTTGAAGACATACACTTACATGTATTGCACTTCTCATCTCATCTCAAATTCTAAGTCTGTACTCGTCAAGAACACCCTCTGATCTCATCATCATGGTGATCAAACTCAACCTGGTATAACTTGCAAGTTCCACATAGCTTCTGCTAAAAACATCCTTATTTCTCTTACTATTTGTAAACCATCCATGCATTGGTTACTCCACCAGGGTACGTTATCATCTTTGTCCTCATACCTTGTAGCAACATTCCAACTCACATCATCTTTATCCTTGGTGTATGGAATGTGTACTGTCCTATCTCTCACTCCCATAACAAGAAGAAATAAGCATTTGGCTGCAGTCCAAATACATAATTCTTCCTATTCCAAGAGTAGAGATGGTACATCCCACCTTTCCAGTACACCTTCAAATCTAAGTTGCAACGTGCCACATATGTCTCTACATCACAATCATTTTGACACCAAAGTCACTTCCATGGAAAACTGGTCCCGAACCTACTGGGGTTCACACCCATTCCTTGGTCATCTCCTCTAGGTCCGACACTTTTGGGGTCATCCCTCTTCCCTTATGCATCCAGAGAGTGCCCTACTCATCTTCCCTTTGGGTCCCATGAGTTCATGAAGGTGATAAATCTCCTAACCCATGGCCCTCAGACAATGATAGATGTTACCTCCCGACCTTATGGTCATGTGCAACTAGGGAATTAAGCAACTCTTACTTTCATCAGTCTTATCCCTATCTGACCCTAGGATAGAATTAGGATGTCCAACTTAGAACCTTACTAAAGCCTTCATCATCTCTCTCTGCATCCCTGGGTTGTCTTTCATCCTTTCACAGGGGTCATGGTGACCTACCTACCTTGGTCAGGCCCCATACCGGTTACCTCCATGGTAACACACCCACATGCACTTAGAGATGGTTATCTATCAGTCTGCAGGTTCATTTTCTTACCATGTACTCTTCACTTAGCTTCTCAAGATCCTTTGAAACCTCTTTAGGTTACCTCAAAACCAACAAAACTGGTATGCACCCTACAAAAGGGTCCCTCTCCCAGGATGGGAGAAATCTACACCTAGATAACAAAGGTCACAAACATTCTTAGGGTTTATATTCACATGAGCATGCTTAGCTAAGGCACAAACATACACCTACAAAACCATGTTAGGTCACCCTTGTTCTCATCCTCAACATTAGACCAACTTAGTTGTGAGGGGTTCATCAAACATACCTTTAACTTAAGGGGTTTCCTTTTCCTCTAGTATCGTGTTCAAAACTGTAGAGACTCAAATCTCATCATGAGCATCAGGTACACTACTTACCCTCTTAGGTCTAGGAACCCTAGGTTCACCTTTGGGTGTCCAACTACATGCTCAATCTCTTAACCATGAATCAAGCATGTCCAAGGTATGTCATGTACTCCCATGATCCTTTCATATGAGAAACACCTCAAAGTTGAGTCCTCCTCAAGGACAACCAACTAGGTATAAAGCCTCACAACTGGTTACTTAAACCTCCTCAGGGTCTAAGGCACTCTTTGTCTAATTTCAGTAGGTAAACTCCTATACCATAGGTACATAGGTTCCAGAAGCATCGTTCTATCTTTAGGGTTTGGTTCCTCTAAAGGACACTAAGATATCATCAGCCTCCAGGGATCAAGCACAAAGCAACCACTATCATCCACTTAGGTCGCATCATCCTCAACTTCTCACTGTTCCTCTTGTCTCAGAATCTAAGATTCCAACCTTCTTGCTTGAGTCCTGCTTCCTCTCTCTAGAGCTAACTCCACATCCAACCTTACTACTAAAGGTTCTCTCTCCATGAAGGATCAAGCTCACAAGCATACCTCTACGTGGGTGAAGCCTATGCTCAAACTTATGTTTGCTCAAGATTATCCATAACCCCTTATGCTTATTTCATAAGCCATCCACCATGATCCCTTGTCCAGGGTTGGGTTTCCAAAGGTGCTAGGTCATCCAACCTCACATGGCTCAAAGCATGTCCATTCACACATGGTTTACCATGATATTGAATTCTTTAGGTCATCTCTTTCACGAACCACCACTTAGGGTTAGGGTTAGCATCATCCTCAGAGGATATGCCAGGTCTCTAATTATAATGGAGATCTCTGCCTCCATGACCAACTCTTCTACTCATCCTCTAGACAAGAAGGTCTAGCCTCAGGTCTCCCTTGAGGGCAATGACTACTCATGTCATACGACCTAAGCATGTATCTATTCTTTAGTTTACGCTTACTCTATTAATCTTATGCCCATGACATCTTATTTACATGTTTTTCATTAATTTGGTGGAGGATTCCTTAAACCTTATCAACCTTACCCATACCTCGAGAGGGTGAGGTGAAGAGAGAAAACCCTAATCCTTAAGGTCCTTAACAAAATTTGAGTTGAGAAGGGATGAATAAGATGAGAGAGTCCTAAAGGTATCTTATTTCGAGTCAAATCCTGATACTTAGGCCAGGTGCAGTCACACTACTCCAGGAGTCCTCGTATTCCGACTAGCGATGTGGAGGAAAATCTTGCCAGCCCCCAGATGTGATCCTTTTCTAGACACCTATGTCTTTCAGAAAATCCTCTAATAACTACCTTGGGTTCTATAGAATTTGTAAAATTTAATAATTATTAAAGATTAAATGAGGAACCTATGCTCTGATACTAATTGTAATGACCTCGTCTCCCGGTAACCCCCAATTAAGGGAGACCAAAAGATCGGTGTCGTTATCCCAATTAATAGGATCAAAGGTTCGACAAATAATCAATAACAATTATCAAATTCTACCTACTAAACTGAAAACTGGTATAAAATAACAACTTTGCATACCTTTTCCATGAACTGGGATATCTATCCGCATCGGGAGTCTATTCTAACTAATCCTCCTTTGTACTTTAATTCTTATTTAATTCCACATGTGCCACTTTACTGTTTGCCCTTTTCAAACTTGTACCTAAAACGTCGACAAACAAAACGTCAGTCAGCATATCGGAATATGCTGGTATGTGTGGACAACTGAAATTTTGCAAATATGGATAACAATGTAATTATCACAATCAAGTTAATTAACAAGCCAATTTATGCTTTTCAGTATGACATTCTCCACCACTTTTGCCCTAACCCTGGCATACCCCCTTTCAAGTTTCACTTTTGCCATTGACTTAAGGCCAACTTCTCAATCCTGAGCTTGGTGCCTGGGGTCACCACTCATAGTGCCCTCTAGTCATGCAATATCATAGGCCACCTTCTCAATCCCGAGCTTGGTGCCTGGGGTCACCACTCATGGTGCCCGTCGGTCTTCTCTCCTGGACTTGACCTCTTTGCATCATCCATCAGGGTGGCATGTGGGTGCGAGAATACATACTTATAATATACTTGTGATAATGGTAGTGACCTTATGATCAGCAAGTATGAACATCCAACTGATAATTTGCATTCAATGCGGTGAATCATTCGGGAAACTCTTCGGGAAACTAATGTGATTAACCATAATTAACCACATACCTATTAGGCTGATCTGAGATGGAATAGTCCAAGCAATCAATGACATCCAATCAAGCAAGTACATGAATCCTGAAATTACATTCAATTCTTTTTTATCAAGATCTATCCAAACCATCTTGCTACTTATGGTTTCTATTCCTTTTTAGGGTTTCTTCCTATTTTTAGGTTTGACTTTGCAATTATGATTTTTCTTCATCTTAATCTTTTAAACCCTAATTTTCTCATCTATCCTTCATGAAAGTTATTAAGGTTACCTTTTACAAACACATAACCTTAATTTCAGATTAAAGCACAATTAACCATCAATTAAGTCCATTAAGCCTCTTTTCTTTTCTTATTGCATTTTCTTTGCAACTTTGGACTCCTTGGGACCCAAGGAACCCAACAAGCACGGAATCCACCTTTGGATTATATTCTATTACCTTCTAGAGGTTTCCACATATTTCTTTTCTCGAAAACCCTATTATTCATTTACTAATTGAATTTCCTTGTTATTGGGCCCAATAGCCAATAAAGCCCACAAATCAAACAACAAGGCTATTTTAAATGAAATCCATTTATTCAAAACAAGTTGTATCATTATTTTTCCAAATATCTTTAATATGAGAAATTACATTTCTCAGCAAATGAACCAAAAAATTGGAGTTGTAACAAGAAGTCATTGTGATGACTGGTGATCAAGTCGAGATAGGAAGATCATTAACATGCCATGCCAGGAAAGAAGGCTGATATAAAACCAAGCTTGGGTGAGGGAAGGTTATTAGAGTCCATTGTAGGGACAAAAGCCTAAAGAGAGGGTACCCCACAAAGAATGCCCTAAAGAGAGGGTATACCATAGAGAGTGAGAAATTTGGCCAAGAAGTTAGAAAAAAATACATATTGAATTATGTCATAATAATTGCTTCTATGGATTTTTTTGTTGTTACACCTATATTGTATATTTGGTTACCTACACGTACTCAGTATAGAAATATATGAACTGCATTTTTGTTTCACACTATTTTGGGTTAGCTTGAAATTATCTGAATATATGGATATCCAGACAAGTTGTGATGCCAAAAGAAAAGATAATTAAAGACTACTAGAGAATTTATAGATAGATTTACTTTTATGTTGCAATATTAGTTTCCCTTTTCCATGTAACTTCCCAAAAGTGATTTTATCTTTATATTATTATCAAACTCTTTTCCATTCTATAAAATTTCTAATTATTATAGGTTACTTGCTAAATCTTCATTTTAGAATTATGATATTGTCCCTTGCCCTCTCAGTATGCCTTAATTTGGAATAAAAGGGGAATGGGTTCATTACAGGTTCTCTACCCATGATATATGTTTACTGAAATTACTTTCTCATAAACAAACACTAGAGTCCTATAGGTAATCATCACCTAAGCATCAATCTTCACATAAAATAAAATAATACCTACCTCGTCAAAGATCTTGGGACTCATTCTTTCTCACCTAGATTGTAGGTACTCATATTTAATATAAAAAATGTACATGTAGCCACTCTCTGACTTTAGGGTTTGGTCCTCCCCAAGAAATCTAAAATTCAATCTATATATCTGAATCATGTGTAAAGAGTCTCAACTCATTCACTTAGGAGTAATTTAGTTTAAGACATATCATATTACACATTTCTCATATATGGGAGATTATGTTCTCAGACCTTCTTCCTCTAGGTATCACTCTCTCTTGAGTTAACCTTGTATTTGGTCCCAACACTAGAGGTCCTCCACTGTAAAGCAACTTGAGGTTCATGAGGAGTCATGTCTTATCTTAATGTATATTATATCACCTTAAAAGTGTATGTGCTTGCATTGTCTAAACATATCACAAATCCTCAAAACTGAACTTAAATTCTCAAATACAACTCTAATCATCATAAACCAACTTATATATTTATATAAAACTTAGATCATATTATTTAAACTTATTTCATCTGTTACATCTATCACATATTCTAACAAGTCATTAGACATCTAATCTAGAACCACTCTCTCTTCTAGACTCATGCCACACTCTTTCACTTTGGTTGCATTACTAGATTCTTCTCATACATGTATGGCGACACATTTTAGTACTTACTTGCATTTATAATAAAATAATATATAGTTTTGTCCCTAATAAAACAAGTGTATAAGAAAACTATCGAGACTCAAGCTAATTGGAAACAAAACCAAAATAGCAAACCTAGTGTCCCACACGTAGTAGAGAGTCTAGTGCCATGTTACCTAATGAAAATGGTGATAATAACGTGTAAACTTGTATAGCTAATCTAAACAATGAGTGTCATATGCCTAGGGTTTCTCTTCCCACGATGCCCATCACCTCGAAATAATGTTATGTCCATACCGCAACATTACTAGGGAGGAATGAAAATTTAGGTCTTGCTATGTAACAAGCACCAGTCTAGACCTATTTCTCAAACATCTAGGTTCTATTCTAGAGTCTAGGTTAGATTTAGTCTCTTCAAGATGACTATTCTATCCATAATACTTTTAAGTTCAAGGTTTTCTCAATTTTAAGTTGCATAATGAGGAAATATCTAGCTTCTCTATTTTTCATGGTTTGATACCATCTGTGACATTCCCAAATTTTCAACACCTTGACGACATGTGTGACATCCAAATTGAAGCCTTTACCTCAGTTAGATTCACAATTCAAACTCACATACTAAGCCAAGATGAAGAAAATATGAGGTTCTCAAAGCAAAATAAAGTAGCACATGCACATGAACAAGAACAAGCCATACAACAAAATCACTAATCGACATATAATTACAAAATGAATTGTTACAACATTTAATATTAGACATTGATAAACTTCAAATATGCACATACTACACTAAACATGTCATGACATCACATGTCACCTGTACAGATGCTCGCCACACAACTCTCCATTATTCTGATTCTTCAGGATCACATGTCCTCATCACCAAAACAAGAGATTACTATTGTTAAACATAATCACAATATAATAAAATGTTGTGTTGGGTACTATGCAAGATTCATATACCTCTATAATAATATGACCTAGAAATAAGATAAAGCTAATTCTTGGTAGTAATATAAGTAAAAAGGCATCACTAAACAACTATGTTTATTACAAAAAGAGAACACATATTTTATGCACATTTTCTATTAATTGTCCAAAAAATTTCCACCTGATGGAATAATGCATCATCTCAGTTGCAAAGAGCCCGCGACACAAGCCCTTATGAACTAATACCAAAGAGTGATATCATAGTACAATGTGATCAACTATCAAATAAAATGATCACTTTATCTGACTTCCCAAAAAAAAATGATCACTTACCAACACCATGCTACCAAAAAGACTTAGGGATATCATACATTTGAACAAATTTATTATGTTTCATGCGTTCAAAAGCATATATATATATATATATATATATATATATATATATATATATAGAAAGTCTAGTAAGATAACATACAAAAATATTTATTTGTAAACATAACCAAATTTGCAAACCTAGTGTCCCACACATAGTAGAGAGTCTAGTGCCATGTTACCAAGTCAAAAGGGTGATAACAACATGTAAACTTGTATAACTACTCTAAACAACGAGTGTCATATGCCTAGGGTTTCTCTTCCCACAATGCCCATCACCTCCAAATAACATAATGTCCATACCACAACATTATAAGGGAGGTATGACAATTCAGGTCTTGCTATATAACAATCACCAGTCCAGACATATTTCTCAAACATCTAGGTTCTATTATAGAGTCTAGGTCAAATCTAGTCTCTTAAATATGACTATTCTATCCATAATATTTTTAAGTTCAAGGTTTTCTCAATTTTTAGTTGTAAAATGAGAAAATGTCAGACTTTGTTATTTTTCATGGTTTGATACCATCTGTGAAATTCCCAAATTTTCAACTCCTTGATGGAGTGTGTGACGTACAAATTGAAACCTTCACCTCGGTGAGATTCACAACTCAAACTCACATACTAGGACAAGATGAAGAAAATAAGAGGTTGTCATAAGAAACTAAAGTAACACATGTACATGAATAAGAATAAGCCATACAACAAGCTCACTATTTGATATATAATTACAAAATGAATTGTTATAACATTTGATATTAGACATTGATGAACTTTACATATGTACATACTACACTAAACATATTATGACATCACAAGTCACATGTACATATGCTCGCCACACAACTCTCCATTATTCTGATTCTTCAAGATCACATGTCCTCATCACCAAAATAACATATTACAATTGTTAAACATAATCACAATATAATAAAATGATGTGTTGTATAATCTATAAGATTCATATAGCTCTTTAATACTATGACCTGGAAAAAAGATAAAGCTAATGCTTGGTAGTAATAAAAGTAATAAAGGAATCACTAAACAAATATCTATAGTAGAAAAAGAGAACACATATTTTATGCACATTTTCTATTAATTATCCAAGAAAATTCCACCTGATGGAATAATGCATCATCTCGTCTATAAAGAGCTTGAGACCCAAAGCCTTATGAACAAATACCAAAGAGTGATATCATAGTACAATGTGATCAACTGTCAAATAAAATGATCACTTTCCAACACCATGCTACCAAAAAGAAAGTTCTTTCCTACAATTGAACAAATATATTATGTTTCATGTATTCAAAAGTATATATATATATATATATATATATATATATATTTATTTATTTATTTATATATATATATATATATATATATATATAATTAGAAAGTCAAGTAAGATAGCATACAATAACATGTGTTTCCTCCAATATCATATGCCAAGTATTTTTTACACATATAATACAACCATAATATTTAGTAGGATAACTAAGTGATAACGCGTGACTTGATCCGTGATAACCTAAATCACATTCCTAACATCAACTATTTCCTTTTCAATTTCTGATCAAGATAAAATCATGTATTATCATTAGATTCTTCATTACCTTATATCCCATCTTAACCCTTTGGGTGTATGTTAGGGTTTGACATGGTCATTAGGATATTTCTATTATCACTTGGCTTGTCTTCTTATAACTAGATTACTAATCTTGTATTCTAATTATGTCCTAGATTATGGCTCATTAACTGATAATCATGTTTCATGTTATTATATGAACATATTAACCTTTAGTTACATTCATTAGTCACATTAGGCTTACAAACCATGTATTAAGAGTTATCTTCACATAACATGAATTTTGTGCATATAACTAATATCAAAGCTGCATATTAGCTGCCAGTTACTGATATGAGAGTGTTTAGTAAATTCCAAGATTTGTTATGTATATAGGTAATTTTTACCTTTTATTCAGGGTTATTAACCAAAATTTGATATATTAAGAAAATTATGTTACATGTACAAACATGATCTTTTTTGACATAATATGTATTGTATGTCATATTTTAGATTTACTGATGCATTCTCATAGTATACAACCATCAATAGTATTATTATGCATGAAATTATCATTATACATATTGCATGATATCATCTAATTATATGCATCAAAGTACAAACATTATGCTTTTGTGATGTTCTACACAATTCCCTCAGAATTACGATAGCATGTTCAATTTTGTTTGAATAAATATGCTAATTTCTTTGGATTGTATAAGATTTGAGTATTTATGAGAATTTCACCTTTCTGGATCTATCACATGTCGCTGCATCACCCCATAAGAGGTAGGGCCCTCAACTATTGTTCTCACAGTGAGTGGGTTGATTCTATGTAGTTGAACTGTGTTCAGTCCTTCTTTCTTTCTTTGAATCTCCCTCATCTACTCAACACTAGAGTCCATACGCTTTATGCATTTTGACTTAGCTCTTTGGAAAAGGACTGCTACTGCAAGGCTCAACTGTTGAGTGGAATTGACTTCTAGATCCAACTCCTCATTTTTTTCTACCAGGACACATGATTGTTTCATCCTGCTCTACACCATTGGCCTTTCTTCTTATCAAAATGCTCCTCATTGTGATCTTCTCAAGGAGGTTGCCATCACAAAGTTCTGCTGCAATAGATAAAATCGGTGAAACCACCCCTGCTCATCTTGCCTTGAGACAGTGAAATCCAAGATCACTAGAAAGGCTTTGAAAACTCCATCACAATCCTAAAAGGCGGTAGGAAGAACCTACAAGTTATCTCAGAAATGTGTTTCCTTCTTTACCAAAAACCACTTCGTCGAACCCCAAGACTGCATTGGAAGGACACTAAAATGTGAGGAGTCTCTTCCTCACACTTTAGGTCATCTTTTCCATCTCTAAATTTCTTTCGATTTTCGTTCTTCCTCTACCCCTTACCTCTATCTATCTACTTCTTTCTGAAAGGAGAGGAAAGGGTGAAGCCCCAAAGGAAAAACCATTTTCTATTCTCTATTTGGCATGTATAAGGATCATTTTGATTCTTGTGGGGAGCCAAAACAAACTTCATAGTCAAACCCATGCTTGACCTCCACAATCAGGATGTTTCAAAACATTTACATGGATGTTGTCGACCATCATATAACCACAACTTGGAGGATGAAGTATTGGCCATCAGGTCTCATTCATTGGTCCATAATTCTTCTCAGCAAAAGCCTATCTGTGTCTTCTCCTTGTCTACAACTATGGCCATTAAATCAAATATCTAGGGTCATTGGATTGTGATACATCCTAGGAAATGGTTAAAGGGGATGCGTAATAGCTGCATATTAAACTTAGGCTAGACAAATATAAAACTTTGTCCACCTATCATCAAAATATAAATTATTTCACCATATTCAAAGCTAGTCATCTCAATCCAGAATCATCAAAATATTATAAAAATTTAACCATATCTTTATCATTTCTTAGATGCAATCTATTCAAAATGTGGTGTTGAAACTCATCCATTTGACCTTTTAGTTAAATACTTCAAAAAGGCATAAATTTAGGGATCTTAAACATGTTATCAACAATAAAAAAATCCATACTTTATAAAAGCATTTAAAGAACTTAATTCAACCTAAATACAAGAATTAACTTGTCTCATTAGGTATCCAAAGACTCAAAAGTTCACTCTATTGGATATGAATATATTTCTATTTGTAATTCTATTTTTTGCACCAAATATCCATCTATGTATCCAAGTCCCATTTATATATTGGTATATCTATCCTCATTAGCATTTTCCTTCAATTACTTAAAGGTAACCACATAAACAAAAAAATAGTGAAATGACAAAAGTATCTTACTAACATTTTATATGAATTTTATATTTTCTTACAAGTTCCTCCAAGTGTTTTTAGCTTTTCCTTCAATGATATGTATCTTCCTCCAACTATTCCTTCAAATTTCCATGTTTCTCTCAAATTGTATAGATAAGATTGTTGGAAAGTCTTTCTTGTTCTAGTTATGTCCACTATGATTTGGTAGGAAGATAAATGATGGATAATATGCATACATCATTTACTTCATTTCTCTCCGTTAGCCATGCCTTGCCCATCTTTTCCACTTACAAAACAAGTCATATTTCTCTATATTTTGTTTCTAGTAGTCTATTTGTCTAAACCTCTCTCATTTATTATGCCTTAGTCCTCCCTGATTCAAAACACTCATGTATATTTAGAATCAATCAACATATCCCCAACAAGCACACCAATTTTATGAAACTATCTCTCTATCTAAATATTCCATGCTCACAATTCTAATCACAATAAAAAGTGATAAGAATTGAAGAAAATGATTCCCCATTCACTTAAAGATGCATCTTTGTCACTTTGATTACTTTGGGTTCATATTTTCTAACTCTCAACACAAGAAGATATCCACCTTTAGCTCAACTCTCTTCCCATATTTCTTTCCATCTATCATAATCCTCTTTCCCTCTAATTATCTCATAATCACTTTTGAAAACAAAGAAAAGGAAAATATAATAGTATTTAATAAATGACTTACAATTGACCTCTAAATTATCTTGTATTCTTCCTCTTTTTATACACAACAATAATTAAAAAAAAACAAATGAATATCTAATAGAATTTAGTAATTGGCTTGCAAATGACCTCAAAATTTATCTAGGAATCTCTCTCTATTCGTCCCCTTTCAAGTTCAACAAAAAATTAACTCAATCACATAGTTTCAACTAGGAACTGGTACCTACCACTTGGTAGAGGTTTCATAAAGATTTTAGTAATAGTTTTAAGTCGTTGCATATTTAATTTCTATTGGATCATGTAGCATGGTCCTCTTTGGATCATTGTCCTCTTCTTTTAAAGACATCAGTGGGGTGATTAGCTTGTATCCCACCTGATTTTTCTTTAAAGAATTTTTTTATTTGAGATAATATATTTTCAAATTATTAATGAAAAATGGATGATGCATGGTCGGGGAAATACCTCATATAGGACATTTTCTAACAAAAGGTTCCTCAAAAACAAACTCATCTCGTGGAATAGGGAAGTTGTTGGAAATGTTTTGGTAGCTTCCACGTATTGGACAACCAAAGTGTAGGTGCTACATACATCTTTGGATGGATCTCTACATTTACATGACCATGATTCACTTGACCTTAATGAGAAAGATTATAAGAATATCTTATATCTAAAGAGATTTATTGGCAGGAGATAACATGTGTCAAGTGGTTGAAAGAGGGGAATTCAAATATGGACCAATACCATGCTTATGTCATAGTGAATTGATCACAATATTAGGTGGACCTAATCCATATGGCATGTGACTCATGTGTGATAGGTAACTCTTCTATTATTCTTTAATATGTTAGATAAGCTCATTAAGTGGAATAAGGAGACCTTTGGTAATATTAAACATTTAGCCAAAATTTTGGAGTTTGAAGCTATGGAAGCTACAGATGCTGCAGATAGAAGTCCGAAGGATAAGAATCTGAGAGAAATAGCTATCAATAAAAGCAAGGCTGCTAGAGAAGCTGCTGAACGTGAGGAATCCTTTGCCAAACAATTGTCTCGGGTGAATTGGTTGAAACTTGGAGATAAAAACACTTCTTTCTTCTATAATTCTATCAAGACTAGAGCAGCTAGAAATTGTATGAGATGTCTTAATATTGAGGGTTGTAAAACTTATGATGAAGTGAAGATTACTGATCATATTCACAAGTATTATAATGATATTTTCAAAAAGTTCACTAATGATTCTAGTGAGGTGTGGGATCCGGATTGGGGCTTGCCTACTATATTTGTTGAGCATTTTGATATGATTAGAGCTGAAGTTACTAAAGATGAAGTGGAGAAAGTCATCAAGGAGGTTGATGGGGACAGGGCTCCTGGCCCAGATGGGTTTAATGGACATTTATTCAAATATACTTGGGATATCATTGGCAAGGATGTCACTAAGGTTGTGCTTAATTTCTTTAGTAGTAATAAGCTGCTGAAAGAGGTCAATAAATCCTACATTACTCTCATTCCTAAAACCCTTGATGCTGAGAATATTAGTGACTGGAGACCTATTGCCTTGTGTAATTTCTTATACAAGATTATTTCTAAGATTCTTTCAAATAGGCTTCAGAATATTCTGCCTTCCATTATTAGTCCTAATCAGTTTGCGTTTATCAAGGGAAGAAAGATTGCAGATGCCCTCTTATTGGTGAATGAGTTGATCAGTGACTTTAACCTTAGCAATGGGAGTGATAAATGTGTATAAAGGCAGATTTTACTAAAGCCTATGATTCGGTCAAGTGGCCTTTTCTGTTCAAGGTGATGGAGAAGCTGAACTTTCCTTACTGTTTTGTGAATTGGATCAAGACTATTATGAAGACCACCAGCTTGCACATTCTTGTAAATGGTTGTCCTTCTGATGTGATTTTTCCTTCCAATGGTATTCGTCAAGGGGATCCTCTGGCACCTTCCTTGTTTTTCATTGCTATGCAGGGGTTTAGTGCTATGATGGACAATGCTGTGAAAAGGAATATTCTGGATCCTATTAGTAATGGGAGTGCTGCTATTTCGCATACTTTATTTGCTGATGATGTTATGATATTTGCTAAAGGCAATCCTGAGAATGCTACTTCTATTAAATCTCTTCTGGAGCATTTTGGAAAAATTTCTGGTCTGGAAACAAATCTGAATAAGAGTCATGTGTTCTGTAGTAGAAATGTTAATGGGGACTTCATTGCTAGTATCTTAAAGATCAATAAAGGTTTGCTTCCTATGGGATATCTTGGTCTCCCTCTTTTTTGTGGAAAGTTGAAGAGTTCTTACTGTTTGCCTCTTATTGATAAGATGAAGAGTAAGTTAGAGAGTTGGAAGATGAAATCCCTATCCTTTGGAGGAAGAGTTGAACTTGTGAACTCTACCCTTAATGCTTTACATCTTTTTTGGTCTGTGACTTTTCCTTTGTCTGCTAGTACTATGAAGGCGATAAACAGTATATGTAAAAGTTTTATTTGGGAAGGTTCAGCTGCTGAAAAGAAGATTCACTATGTGAAATGGGACCAGGTTTGTAAGCCAAAGAAAGAAGGTGGTTTGGGGATAAGGAAGGTTGATTATTCTAATAATGCTGGTATGATTGTGAATGTTTGGAATATTGCTTCTAAAAAGGATTCTTTATGGGTAAGATGGCTTAACGGGAAGTATTTAAAGAATGATTCTATCTGGTCCAGTAAAGCTAATTCTAATAGCTCTTGGATGTGGAAGCAGCTTTGCAGTTACAGAAGTACTATTTTGCCTCTTATTAAGCTTCACATTGGGAATGGGTCTTGTTTCAGGGTTTGGAAAGATCCATGGCTGCCCAATAATAAATTCCTTGGTGATTGTGTTGATACTACTAATGTGCTAAAGATCGGAGTTGGTCTAAATGGCTTTCTCAGTACTTTCATCAGTGATAAAAAGTGGATCATTCTGGAGAGAAGATGCTTTAAGGATTTCAAGAGCTGCATTGATGAAGCTGGTATTGAACTTCATGATGAGGACTCGATTAGTATTCAAGGTCTTTATTCTCTCAAGGTCAAAGATGCTTGGAATGTCATTAGAGGCAATAAGACTTGCCCTGCTTGGGCCAATTGGCTTTGGAAATTTGACCATCCAAGAGTTATGATTATCAATGCTTGGAAGATTTTCTTAGGCAAGCTTCCAACCCTTGATTATCTTCAGAAGGTGGGGTTTCATTTAGCCCCTCGCTGCTGTCTTTGTGAGAGTGATTCTGAAAGTATTGGCCATGTCTTTTTCAATCGCAAATTTGCTGCTACAACTTGGAGACATGGAGTGAGTGTTGGGTACATTTACAATGCCCTGAAATGTCCTGAAGACTGTCTGAGGATGAAGACGAAAAAGCAGCAGCTGATGTGTCTTGCTACTCTGTTCTTCATATGGAAGGAGAGAAATTACAGAATCTTCAAGAGTTCGTATGCTGATAATAAGAAATGCTGGAAAAGCATAGCTGAGATAGTTTCTTTGTATGATTGATTGTTGTTCTTCTTTGATTCAGATGTATAGATGTTTTTACTCTCTTTCCCTCTTCTATACCTGTACATAAGAACTCTTTTCCTGTCTAATAAAGAGAAAGGCGCTTATAGAGCAAAAAAAAATGTTAGATACTATAAATATCTATTCTCTTTTGATTGGATTGATGATGCATATTTGAAGGTTGAGGTCATTACAAAAGGGGATAATGTTTTACTAATAGAGTATGACACAAAGGCTGAAGTACATTTAAGTGTTTTATGTGTTAACCCAACAGTGCTCCTAGTTCTAATGTATTTATAGGGGTTGTCTATTAGTATGCATGGGATGTATGTAAGGAGGACCTTTTTAACTTTATTCATTATTTCTAAGATGGTGGACTAGTGCATAAGAGTATTAATTGTGTCAAGCAATATTTGATTCTGAAATATGATAACATGGGTTGCCTCTCATTTTCTAGGTCATTTAGTTTTGAAATGGCCTCTGTATGTGTAGTATCTACTATCTTTGATTATATATTAGCATATTTTGTTTTGAAAATCATATCAAAGGAACAAGGAGGCTTTTATATTCAACATGCATATGTCACATAATATTAAATTAGATCAAGAGCTTTGTCATGATTTTCATTATGGAAGATATAGTGAAAACGTCATAATGAAGTTGATATGTTCAAAGACTTTGACTAAATCAAATGACATTTTCTCATTACAGTTTTGAGACAAAATGGGTTTTGACAATGCTTTTATCAATTAGATACATGCATTCTAGAGATAGCCTTGTTCTCTAATTAGATTTATGGCACCAAAGAAGGTTTTTTTCCCATGTTTTCAAGGTTTTAGAAAAAGGGATCCTATTTTTCCTTGTTACGTATTATGATGAAAGGATCACCTTGTTAAAAAATCTCTCATTTAGTGGAGTGTGCATTCACCTATTGCTTTGTCACTAGAGGTGAATGTATAGCTCTTCCCTTCTTCTATTTATTGATGATGCAATCTTTTTCCACAATACAAAAGGGTTTCCATCAAAATCTTCGTATGTGCACTACCTCTTTATCAAAATGCCTCACAAAAAAGACTTAACTACTACAATTATGTTATTTATGTTGTCATCAAGGATCTCGTCAGATGTTTGGGTGTATTACACTAGTTGCAATTTCGTATAGAAGAAAATTACTTCACCTACTTGAGTGCCCCTCTTTATCTAGGATTCATGAAGGTACATTGTTTTTATTGCCTTCTTAGTAGGATCTACAACATGATTTCCTTATGGCAAGTTAGTCTTCTTTGTCTTGTTGTTTGAATCACCCTAATTAAGTCAATGTTTTCATCTACTTCCTACATACTCTAGGAGCTTGCAACACTCCTACATCAGTTTAAAGCATAGACAAATTTATAACTAATATTTAATGGGAAGTGCTAATGATAAAAGGAAGGTGTAGATACCATAGAATAAGGTTTGCAAGCCTATAAAAGGAGGTCTTGACATATTAAGGCTCCAGGATATTCAATAGGAATTTGTTCCATAAGTAAACATGGAACGTATGTAATGGTGATTCTCTATGGTCCATACATTATAGGTTGTCAAAGTGAATCAATGAAACAATCATACTATTAGATATATGCTCACTCAATGGAGAAAACCTATGGATGGATCATCTATATTGAGCCTTGTTATAGCTAGATGGCATAGTATTTCTGTGAAGGGAACTCACACGATTCTAGGTGTTCCAAGGTATCATCTTGTTTTCAATTAATGGGTTTTTTTAGCTAGAGGAGAATGGTATAAGTCTTAATGCCAACTTATAAGTGTATTTTATATGCATCACCTTTAGAAATCTCAAAACACATGTGATGAGCTACTTATATGATAGAATCACATCATATATATGACTAAAGGAAGGGTCGAACACCCTTGGTGGCTCAGGTATCTCATACAGAACATACGGGATGATGTTAGTTTTATTCAATTTTGTTGTGATATATACACAAATTTTATATAGGGTGGAAGAAAAGTGGTTGGTTTTGGGGTGAGTTTATGAGATTTTTATACTTTTGATATGTAGCTGACATGCCCCCCCCCCCCGGTGAGGTTTTTTTTACTTTCGTTATATATACAATATTTTTTACTTAATTTACAGATTATTTTTGGGGTTGGAAGGTGGAGGTGGTACAGAGGGCTTGTGATATGTTTGTAATGTGATCTGTTTCTTTTCCTAAATGGGTCATGTGAATATAAATAATTGTACTTACTTTAATCACATAGTTAAATGAAATTCCAATGTCCCAAAGAATCATTTAATAGTGTAATTTTATGAAACAAATATATAATACATTTATTTGTAAAAATTATACTAAAATAGATTAATTTGCATTCATATATATATATATATAAATATAACACACATACAATATAATACATAAACCAATGTGTTGTATCCCAGGGTTCCATCCCGTGCGATTGTGAGTGTGATCTCTAGGAAGGCCGAGGGCATGGTGCCCACACCATCGACCACTCCGGCCGGTGGCATCCACCACCACCACACCACCACGGACTCCACCGACACCCCGCCCAACAACCCACCTTCACACAACAGCTGTACATATAGGGAAATAGAGGGTTCATGGAACTGTAACTGTCACGTCATTGAGGTCAAAAATGGATCCAATACTAACAACATCGGGATGAAGGATGGAGAGTCCAGTTTGACATGGGATCGTGTTGCCTGGAACTGCATATTTAAGGAGATGACGAGTAACAAGGGAAAGGAGTATGATATCTTGAAGCCGTGAGAGATGGATGGAGAGATCCATGTGGATCTAGACGTGGCAGAATTTAATAGAATGAAGAACATATGGGAGTTCACTATCATGGCCTACATGTTGGGGAAGAGGTCGTTCTACCCGCATTTCTAGATGTGGGTGAGATAGACATGGAAACCCAAGAGTGAGTTTGAACTACTCTAATAAGGCAATGACATATTTCTTGTTCAATTCTCCAATGTAATGGATAAGGAGGCTGCCTTAGACATGGGGCCGCGATGGTTCGACCAATAACTAGTTGTGGCAAAGCATTGCACTCATGGTGACGAGCTACAGAAGGAGGCATTTGCAACTATCCCTATGTGGGTCATGCTGAAGTCCTTCAGTCGATCTTGGACTAGAAGAGAGGTTGGTACCATAGTTGTGGGTCAGGGAAGAAAATTGATGACAAATCACCTACGGGAGATGAACCACATGTACTGGTAGAGTTGGAGGCGGGAGGCATGATGCTGGTGAAGGTCTAGCTCATTGTGATCGGTAGAGAACCCATATATGTATCTATCACATACAGTCACATCTTGATGTGTTGCAAGCAGTTCCTTGCTTTCGTCCATCAGCAATGTGGGTCAGAAAAGGTAAAAAGAAAACAACAGAAAAGAAGGAGGAGCCAAAGAAAATATGGAAGGAGAAGGTTGCTAATGATGGAAAGGCTACAAAGAAGAGGCAAGAGGAAGATCAAGCTACGAGTGACAAATAGACAATACAGCTACAAAAAGGATATGAACAAACCCCTAGCAGTCTAAACATCAAGAAGGGGACAACATCCAATTCTGCAAGTGAGTTTGTAAAAGGAGAGTTCATATCCTCTAAGATAAGGGTTATAAATAGGATGGTATTCCTACAACACAGGGGGTAGGAGCTAAATTGGACATAATCAATAGATGTAAGGAATTGAGTGAGTCTTAGAAGGAGGAAGAGAAGCTCGTTAAATAGAAAAATAAGTAAGACAAAAGGAAGGGCAACAAGAAGGAGCCCCCAAGGTGTATCAGAACACAAAAGACTCATTATTATGTCCATGCTTTTATGGAATATTAAAGGGGATGTGATAGGAACAAGAAGAAGGATATTTGGGAGTGGATCACTATTAGTGGACACTCCTTGGTTCTTTTGAAGGAAACCATAATAAAGGAGTAGAATAAAGACAACATTAGGACTTATTTCCACAAGGGCAGGAACATCTATCTAATTAGGTGTATTCTAATTTGGCCAGAGTGTGTGTTGCATGGAAACTAAATGCATGGTAGGTGTTAGTGAAATAGATGTCAGATCAACAAATCACTATAGATTGTAGGAATGCAAGAGGGTTACAAATGTGGGTGACAACTATATATGCCCATAATGATTCAAAGGTTAGACTGGATATATGGAAGGACTTGGTTCAGATAATAGAAAACAAGAAAAAAGAAAACCTTTCAGATTATTAAACTACTGGGCTGACTGGAAAAGTTTCAATGATGTCATAAAGGAAGGATGGGACATACAGGTGACTTGGAACTAGATGTATATTTTTGCAAAAAGCTGGCGAATACAAAGGTTGCACTGAAAAGATGGGTCAAAGCTGAAGTGAATATCCCAAATCTGATTCTAGAAACAAAGAGAAAATGTAGAGAGGTAGAAAGAGGATGTAGTGTGACCCACTTAATGTTGAACTAATAAAGAAGGATGGAGAGCTGAAGGGGATGTTAGAGGACTTGATGAATGGAGAGGAAAAATTCTACTTGCATAGAAGCAGAGAGAAGTGGATGGACGATGGAGATAGGAACACCAAACTCTATCACACTACTATCAAAAGAAGAGTAGTTGACAATATCATTTCATAATGGATTGATGCTGAGGAGAGAAGTGAACAAGTAAGAGGACCTTGAGGAGCATGTTGTAAACTTTTATCCTTCACTATATAATAAAAACTTCACCAATGACATAGATGAGGAGAAGATGGAGTGAAAATTCAAGATTACAAGTATGCAAAATAACATCCTCACAATGAAGACTAATAAATAGGAATTCAAGGAGGTAGTACAAAGCATTGGCATCAACAAGTCATCATGCTAAGATGGTGTTAATGATTTCTTCTATAGAAAGGAATGGGAGGTCATCAAGGAGGTTCTGGTTTCATACGTTAGTTGGTTCCTAGAAGGAGGTAATATGGTAAGATAGGTTAATCATTCTTTTCTAGTACTCATTCCCAAGAAGAAGGTCACATATTCACTTGCTAATTTTAGACCTATTGTATGTTGTTCGTTATAATTTAAAATCATTACAAAAATTCTAGTTGCGAGATTGAAGCTGGTACTTCCTTATTGCATATCTATCAATTAAGAAGTCCTTGTGACAGGGAGAAGTATCAGTGATTGTACTCTTCTGGCTGGTGAGTTCTTACTGAACTACAATGTCATGAGAGGAACCAGGAAAGTCTGTCTTAAGTTAGATGTCTCTAAAGCCTATCATAGTGTCATATGGGAGAAACTATGGTGGATTATGAAGAAAATGGGGTTAATGAATAGTGGTTTTGTTAGATGTAATAGTGTTGACAACTATAAGTTTTTCTATTCTGGTCAATGGTACATCTACAGGTATGTTCAGAGGAGGTAATGGTCTGTGCCAAGGAGAACCTTTATCCCCTCTCATTTTGGTGATCGTCATGTATTACTTCACACAGAAGATGCAGGCTGCGGAGAAAATAAAGGAGATCAAGCCCTATATAGTCCACAACACAAAGGTCACCCGTTTAATCTTTGTAGGCGATGTGTTAATTTTTGTTGAAGCCACACAGAATAATCTATGAAATTTGCAAAATCTTCTTAGATTATTTGGGCATCAATGAGGGCTATGTGTGAATACAAATAATACACATCTCTTCTTGTTCAAAAATTACTACCAAATGAAAGACAGACTAATAGAAGTAATGGAAATGGAGAAGGGGAAGTTACCAACAAAATATCTTGGCTTTCCCTTGGCTGGGGGTAACCTGAAGGTCAAGGATTTTGCTGATTGCATTGACAAACTAGAGGAAATGATCAATAGATGGCCAAAATAGAAGACATCCATGGTGGGGAGAACAAAGTTAATAAGGGTTGCTATAGAGGGGATCCTTATCTTATGGGCACATCAAGGAGAGATTCCTAGCTTAGTCCTAGATAGGATGGATATGAAGATGACAATTTTTGTATGGGTAAGTGAACATCATCATATGAGATATGCAAGAGTGGCTCTTCCAAAAGATGATGGAGGTCTAAATTTATAAACAACTAGAGACATAGTAAAATGGGGAACTTTGTGGAGAATAATCATTTACCAAGAAGGCAACTCTACTTGAGGGAGCTGGATGAGGGAGACATATCCAAGAGGAATGTACTTCAAACCAAAGACAATGGAGGGCTATTCATGTGCCATTAATGGTATGACAGTGGTATGTCAACATGTAAGGTATTTGTTTGAGCTGCTAGGTATGGGGAGATAGAGACTCAAAGATGCTAATAAAAATTTGTTGGAAGCGACACGGTCAAGGGTTCCAAAAGATACATACGTGGAGAAAATATGGGTTGGTGTCCATCTCCCAAAATGGAGTATGTCCGTATATAAAATTATGCATAGTGTATTTGCAACAGTTGATATGATACATGGGTGGAACTATGATGTTCCCACACAGTGCATGCTCTACAAGGAGGCTGAAGAGTCCCATAACTATCTAGTAGGTGGCTACAAATCCACAAAGGATGCTTGAGAATTGTTACAGCTGGATGAAGACCCAAGAAGAATGCTGACAAGATGCGGAAATGATGATAGAAAAAATATTTGCTGCTCCATGCTACCATATTTGGGAGGAAGGAAATGATAGGATGCACCAAGGTACAACCACCAATGTGAGGAGCATTGTTGTATGAATTTGTAAATGTGTTAAGAGCAAGTTTTAAATTAGATAGAAGAGTGAGTTGAATCTTCTTTTGTGTTATATTTGGGCTATATGTAACATTCGACCCCTATATATATATATATATATTTATATATATATATATATATATAGGCTAAAAGAATTGTGTACCCGAGTACTTGTTGCTTGCATGTACCTACCTTCATTTATGATAATTGTAAAATTAAACTACACTATCCAACCTTTTGGATATGGTGTATACCACTTAGATAAGATGTGTATCAAAAATCACCAACATATGATATTCATAGATCATCCAATGAAAGAATTTATGTCTTATCTAATCAACGGTAAGTTGTAGAAATTACAGAAATCGTTCGATGATATATTGCTATATCTCATGATCTATGTGAGATATTGGTATGATTTTTTAAACACATGTAATCTATATAATTATGAGTCAATCCATATGGTTGGATTTTTATTAACATGCTCCACATATGCCATTTTAATGGTTGGTACACGTAATTTACATGTACCGGCTGGTACACACTTCCTAACCTCATATATATATATATATATATATATATATATATATATATATATATATATAGAGAGAGAGAGAGAGAGAGAGTCAGGCTAGAATACACTCAAGTGTACAGATCACGCCGTACACCCCAATGGTGTTTTCCTATCTATACCATGTTTTTTCAAAATCTAATCCATTGATCTTCATGGTTACAATAATAATATGTCACATACAAAATTTGAACTCATTTAGATGAGTGTAAGTCACTCATCCAAGGACAACAAAATCTACGCACAAAACTAATTTGAAATACATGATTTTTTCCTCCTTTAGATGCACGACCTATAAGTGTCCAAATGAGCTAAAATTTATTATAGAGTATGTTCTTATGATAATTAAGAAGATCAATGGTTTAAATTTTTCAAAAAATTATTGCATCTTGAAAAATGACTAAGGTGTACGGTGCCTCCGGTACAATCGAGTGTACACTAGCCTGACTCTCTCTCTCTCTCTCTCTCTATATATATATATATATATATATATATATATATATGTGTGTGTGTGTGTGTGTGTGTGTGTATATACACATATGCATATACATACACACACACTCAAACTTATATATATACATATATGTACAGATATATACATATATATAGTGTAAAGAACACAAACAGAAAAAAAAGACTAACACAAGAAATCATGTATTCATGTTTGACATTGGTAGTGTTGAGGGGGTTCTTTCCTCCCTAACATCACTGGTTTGATACTCAAGAGGGCATTTCTTGTGCTAACTTCTATACATCCTAGACTTTTCAATCCAAAATGTGACAATAATTATATATATATATACATATATATAAGATATGACTTTACTAAAAATGATGACACTACTACATAAATGGCTTATAACGTCACATTTATAGGCGTTGGTTGAATACAAAAACTGACATATATCTGTGGGGAGTGGCCAGACACGGGTATCACTTTTTATTTAGCATCGGTTCCTCAATAAGCAATCGACGCCCAAAATCGACTACCAAATCTAAATTTTCCAATGAAAAAAAAAATTACCTCTAAAATTTAACATACGGCGTCGGTTGTTAACAAACCAACCGACGACTAAAGGTTTTTCGTGAGACAAAAATTGGGCCCATTTATATCGTCATTTTTCTTGCAATAACGGACGCCTATGTGTTTTCGTGCGCTGTCCCCACGAAAATTTTCACCCCCTTTGGCATCAGTTTTCTACGGAAACGGATGACTATGGTCAGAATTTGAGAACATTTTTATTGTCAGCATATGTATATAGACGTCAGTTTTTCATTTTGAAACCGATGACTATCATTGAGAAGAGGTGTCAGTTTTTTTTCGTAACCGACACCTATTGTTAAAAGCGTCGATGTTTTTAATAACCGACACTGATGGTTAACTTAATAGCACCCATGCGAAGCTGACTCTTCCCATTTCTCTATTTCATCCTCGTGAGAATAGGTCTAGAAATTCCTTGTGCGCTGCCGCCCGCCGCTCCTTGTGCTCCATGCTTGCCGCCATCATGCCGCTCCTTTTCCTTGCTCACCACCGCCGCCGCCACCACCCTTCTCCCTGCTCACTGCAGCCAGCATTGTGCTCACCGGCTCCCTACTCGTCGCCGCCATTCTCCTTGCTCATCGGCTCCCTACTTGCCGCCACCCTTCTCCTTGCTCGCCGTCGTCGACGCTGTGCTTGCCGCCGCCGACGTTGTGCTCGCCGGCTCCCTGGTCGCCGCCGCCGACTCCCAGCTATGACCTGCTCGTCCTCCTCTGCCTGCTCCCTGCACTCTGCTGCCCAAGTTCAGCCCCGTGCTCCCTGCCCTTCGCCTGCTCCTAATGCTTTGAGTTTACTTATTTAGATGTTGCTATTTTAAATCAACCTAGGATATGAACAAATCTTGTGCTTGCATATATTTGTGCTTCTAATCCTCATGCTTGACCTAATTCAGTAAATTTTGATGCATGTTGAAATAAGATTCAAACTTGTCCATTCTAGCATCCTAATTTGATTTGATTATATCTTCAATCTTCTTTTTTTCACCTTTATACTATATGTATTGCCTCTAAAGTAGAAGATCTATTTGGTTGAACTGTCAACCTTTGTCTAGACTCTAAAGTGGACTCTATGAACACAACCAATTAAAGTATCATATTAATATATATTAGTTTATTTATGGAAGTTACATAGAGACATGCAATTTTTAGTAACAAAATGATCAAAATAACCCCTATTATATTTTTCTACTATAAAAAATTCAACCCTAGGAATTGATAGTATAAATGCATCTAAACATTCATAAGCTATTAATGTGTCACTTGGAGAGAAATGGACGCATTCCTATATAAGTAAAAATTACATAGGCCATAATATGAAGTAATGATTAGTAACATAATGTGGTGGTTATCTATATGAAATTGATTATATATGTAATTCAAGTAGAAATACTAGAATGAAAGATAATTAAAAAAGCATGAAATTGCTGTGAGGGGCATCACAATGATAAACAAGTTACTACAGTAAAGGGGCAATGGACCCAAATTGGCTATGGATTTTGATCATGTAGGAAATCCAGTTGGAGTGAACTGCAACTCATTTATTTCGTATCTTGGGGTTCTTACTCGCAGCCATTGTAGTCCTATTTTTGAATCCTGACATAAACTTCCTAAGGGGAAGAAAGACTTAATCTGGAAGGAACTATACATGAGTTATCATTATTTGCAATTTTATTTTTGTAGATTACTAATTTTTAGGACACTAGTTAATAGCAATTCTATTTTGTAGAGTATATTTGATCTGGATGAAAAGATGCATCGTAAATGCATGATGTAATGCTATGGGAGGGTCCTAAGGAACTATAGGACAAATGTCACCCGAGATTACATATGCGATGCTGAGAATTGGTTCTTTATTGATTTCCAATTCTAGACATTGATCACTTTTTGACTAACTCTACACCAATAATTTTTTTTTGTATTCTCTTTAAAAAATAAATTTAGGAAGAAGGTAGCACCTGATCAATGGAACTACCTGGACCCCAAAGACTGGGAGGAGTTTGTTACCCAAAGAAAAATGGATGAATGCAAGGTATTAAGCACCACTCCCAATTTAATTAGTTTACGTTCTTATGTATTCACCTATTCACGATTAACCTTTAGTGTTACTAACCAAATCAATGTGCTTACTAACAAGGCTATCCACGATGCTCAAAGAGCAAGGCATGCACTGAATGTGCATGACCACACAATGGGTCCAAGAGGCTATGCAGACGCTCACCAAAGACTACAGGCTGAGTATACTGCTCAGTCTGCTTCTACTCAGGAGTCCTCTACTATTGGTCCTGCACCTCTGCCTCACCATGCTATGTGGATAGCTGGGAGGAAAAACAAGAAGGGAGATATAACAAAGCCCACAACTGCTGAGGCAGATACAAAAATGGTAAAATTCAACTCTTAGAGCAATCGATCGATATTGATTATTGTTATGTTTACTTACCAATTTCTATTGATGGTGATTAGTGAGAGCTGCACGAGCAGAGGAAGGAAGGTAAGTTCATCCCTGAGGGCACAAGGGATGAATTGATAGTTTCTTTGGGTAACCCCGAGTATCTTGGACGTGTTAGGGGTGCAGGCGCTGGTGTGGGCATCAAAGTGTTCTTTGGGCCATCCCAGCACAAACCTATCCCAAAAGCGGGACTTTTACAAGTTGAGGTAACCTATTCTTTTTTTAGAATGTTATTGTGAAAGGGAATTCAATAATCGATAGCTAGTATTTCTTTTATCCATGTATAGCTAGATGAATTAATTGAGAGGAAAGTCCAAGAAGAAATGGTGAAGTGGCATGTGTCTCAGACGGCCACTCATACGGTACCTGTGACGTGCCAGGCTTCTATTACTCCTACTGCAGAGGTTGGGAGTAATCCTATAGACCCACCACCTAGAACAACCTCTATAAGTATTTTTATGACATAGTAGCTAGTCTTTGCAGAGGTTGGGAGTTTGTGTATATATGCATATAACATTCTTTATGTAAATTTGTAGGGGTTGAACCCATGCCATCTAAAAAGACAAGAATATGTCGTTGCAGAGGCGTCGGCTTACCCACCCCTTCCAGGGAAAATGTTTCATTAGACTCCAGTACCATATGGTGCGGTTCATGTGAGCCCAATAAGTGTAGTCCCCAAATGGAGGAATTTTAAATTACCATATGCCCACCCAGATTTTGAAATGCTTGGTGAGGCAGAAGGCAGAGTGATATTGTGGCCCAAAGTGGATATCGTCTATACTAATATTGTATGCTAATTTACATTACGTTAATTTATTAGTGTGTACATATATATGAGTCAATTGATATGAAATTATATATACATGTCAAAAGGAAGACACCCACTACATCTCGGCCTCCACCTCCACCTCCCGAAGTACCAAGTTGGCTTCCAAGGGACCTTCATGCCTCGTTAGGTCCTAATTGTAGGGGTATGGCAGATTGGATAGGAGAACATGATCCAAATTGCCCTAAATATGTTACTATTCTGGAGGAAGCTGCATGTCAATCATACGATAACAATCTATTTATACAAGTTTTACATACGTATTAATGCATACGTAATACAAGTTTTGCATACGTATTAATGCATATGTATTAAAACAGGTCAATCATACGATAACAAGATATTTATACAAGATATTTTAGAGTTGTTTCGTTATTATTGGTTGAACACATCTATGATAGAGCTGTGGATATGGTGAGATCTTGTTTATACATCCATATGCCTTGTTTTATATACGTTGATCTGGTTTCTTATATATTAATGCATACGTAATACATGTTTTGCAGCCACTTACACACGATATGTACAAATTTTTCATTTCTCCATGTGAGATTTTTGGTTCCATCTTTGATTAGTCTTGTAGTTAAAAACCCTAGGTCGGTTACTTCATATTGCGGTGATGTTTTTAAATATTTTGGTAAAAACAAGAAGACGGTGATAATAGCTCCATTCAATTTCGGGTAAGTTTACTTTGCTTATAATTTGGACTTAAGAAAATAACATTTTTGTTGTGACTTTTGAGTTATTACTGTATAACTTTCTTACCTCTAGTGGTAAGCATTGGGAGTTACTAGTTATTGTCCCTGAGATGTTCATTGTCTATTATCTAGATCCTACGGGGAAGGAATTGAATATATATGGACACATAATGAAAAGGCCATTATTCCTGTGAGAAATATTTCATATTTTTATATCCATTAACATATGTTATTACATTACTATTTAATTATGCAATTTAATGTGTTACAATAATATGTAGGGATTTACAAGAGTATGCCAAAGCTGGAGGAAAGGTCCCCAAGAAAAAGAACCAGCCACTAACTTGGCAGAATGTGAAAATAATTTTCCGACTCCAATGTATATATTATTTATGTGAATTGTGCTTATTTGTATTTTTGAATATTTTGTATATTTCTATTTATAGTGTGCTACACAAGACAATGGTTGGGCTTGTGGATACTATGTGATGCATTTTATGATTATAATTATCGAACATGCCGCAATGGAAATCGATACCCTACATCAGGTATTATATGTAGTCTCATTAGATAATATGAAATATATCAATCTTATTATATATTATTAATTATATATATACATCATTCTCTTTACATGTGTTTAAAACTAACTTCACTACAGGTGAAAAGTTATTAGATGTACATACTCCTTATACGATGGATGAGTTAAATGATGTAAGAGAACAATGGGAAGAAGTCCTACAAGTAGTGGGAATTTTTAAATATAATTGGGATAATGACGATGATGAATAAAGAATGATATTTCTAAACTTTGTTCTAATAATTATTTTTGTGTGAATGTGAATGACTTTTTATGAATTGCCATATGTGTGAATGATGAAGATGATCAATACATGAATGTTTCTACATGTGTCTGAATGTGAAAAGAGATGAAATGAATGGAACTGCAGGTTGCTAAATGTGTGTGAAAATGGAGGAAATTTGAAATGGAACTACTGGTTTCTACATGTGTGTGATGAAAAATAATATGAATTAAATGTGCTTATACATGTGTGTGAATCACATGATAAATATATAATATTGTCTATCTTGTTAATTTTGCAGGTTTGTGGCCTGTTGTTGGCTGATATCAATGGATGTTGTAAACCTACAGTTCAGAACTGAACTGCAGGTTCATCATCCTGCTGACCAGCCATACAGCAAGCCTGCAAACTGCTAAAAAAAATTAGAACATAGGCGTCGGTTATTTGTGTAAAACTGACAACAAAACACATAGGCATCAGTTGTTAGTGTAAACCTGACGTCTTTATCCCCTTCTAGCATTGGTTATCTGTGAAACTGACGCACGACCGTGGTGGCAAGGGATATGGTGTCGGTTATTAGTATAAAAACTGACGTTGATGTTGCCCTTACTGACACCTTTTTGGTGGTGGGAATGGGTATGATGTCGGTTGTTAATTAATAACTGACATTTTTAACAAGGTTATAGTGTCGGTTTTCTTTAAGAACTGACATCGATAGTCCCCTTGATGGCACGTTTTTGGTGGCGAGAAGGTTTATGGCATCGGTTGGTGGACCGAAGCTGAAGGTGTCGACTTTTAGTGGTGCACACTTGGGTGTCTCTTGGAAATTGTCACCTTAGGCCTTAAATAACCGACGCCAAAGGTTATTTCTGTAGTAGTGTGATTTACATACTAGTGATATATTCCAAATGAACATCTGCATCATTATACAAGATCTAATCATCTTTCCACCTATAACTTTCTCACAACACTTTTTGACTTTAATCTTGCAGCCACACCATATATGAACCCAAAAATATTAATATAGAGGAAAACTACATATATATGTGATGAGTATGTGGTTTTGTTAAGGTAATATAGAAAAAAAGGAAGAATAATAGTGTAATATCAATATATAGCTTTGTAGGAAATATATGAAGAATAGAACAACTCAACATCTCAAAATGATTCATATTCAGGAAAACTCATTTTTTAATTCTATTTTCTTTGACTATAATAGATGTCACAAAGGTTGTACACTTCTAACTAATTATGGGCATATAAAAGTTTACTATAAGGGTTGGTCACAATTAAAGAAGGAAACTTTTTCTACAAAGGAAAGCCACTTCTAAATAAGGAAGGGAACCCATAAGTTTGTCACAAGAGTTGTCCATTTTGACATAAATAAGGGCATTACCATTACATAAGTATTCTTGCTCATGTGAAGGTTAATTGACGTGATTATAAAAATTAAGAAAGGTAATAGTAGGAAAAAGTAATTCATGCAATACAATATGTCAAACAATATGCAATAGATCAAACATTTCAATAGGTTTATCTTGAAACATACCCAAACCTAGATACAAGAACTAACCCTCTCGTTTCTTATTCCTTTTCCATTAAAATAAAAATTAGTTACCTTTACCATTGATTTCACAAAATAACATTTTACATCGAATTTTACGATAAACAAACTAATGTACTTCTTTACTGGGATAATCACACAAATTTATCAACTAATTATTTTTAACCCTAAACTTGCATTCTAGTTGATAAAAGGAAGTACACAAATATGCATAATGTATGTAATTTATTAGGAGAGAGAATAAATCCATTGATAGAGTACTTCTCATCCAATCGAAGTGAGAAACTACCAAATGGGTTCAATCGAAGAAACTAAATTTAAATTAGACTCCTCATATTTTCATTAGTCTGCCTACCAATTTTCATATCAATCATATTTCAATTGCCAATTATTTCAATTTGTTGAAAGATATAACTTTACTACATGGTTATTAACTCAATATCTACATCGCACTATTGTAGTCCATTTCCCACTCACCCGAGTAGCATCTGTCTCCCATAATTGTTCATTATCCGTTCTCCCTCATCTTGATTGTAGATCTCACATTACATGTTTTTGATCCACATTTTTATGGATGGACTCCTTATCCCTTCTTCTCCCTTCCTCCTCTCCAATCCCCTATTTATTCCCCCTCTCCCCTCACTACAAAAATCCTAGCCGCCCCTTTAGATCCCCTTATAATCTGATCATGGGAATTATGCCCTACTACATGTAGTGGTTGATAGAGGCACCTGAGGCTGGTCAACACCACCTGCTAAACCCACTACCTGGGCCACTTTCATCAGCATACTTTCCTTCTCCATCGTTCTATGCCTCCCATCAAAATGTAGCCATATGTAACACCTTTAAAGGTAAGAAGCTCAATCCTTGTTGGCTACAATGCAAGGCAACTCTACTAGTTACCAAATTTGTCCAACCACCAGAGACCTACATTCCCCACCTCATCAAACAACCTGCAATATCACCACCACCACACTTGCTAATCCCAAACACCATTGCCTCTTTGACAACCATATAATAACCACCAACAATCATTATGTTCCATGGTTCCTGGTGGACTTGGAGTAGTCGACATCACAAGTCTGCATTGTGGCTCCTCCCTTTGAAACTCCACCAAGTTTTCTTGATACCTACTAGACCAGCCCCGAATACTATAGAAATAACCTTTGGCGTCAGTTATTTAAGGCCTAAGGCGTCGGTTTCGAAGCGACACCAAAGTGGGTGATGCTAAAAGTCGACACCTTCAGCGTCGGTCCCCCAACCGATACCATAAACCTTCCCGCCACCAAAATCGCGCCAGCAAGGGGACTATCAGCGTCGGTTCTTAAAGAAAACCGAAACAAAACCCTATTAAAAACATCAGTTATTAAGTAACAACCGAAGCCATACCCCTTCCCGCCACCAAAAGGCACCAGCAAGGGCATCATCAGTGTTGACTTTATATAGGTAATTGACACCATATCCACAACCACAACGGCCGTGCTACCCAACACGGCCGTGGTACCTGGCCAGAATCTACTAATAACTGACACCATCGACATCGGTTTGTATACTAATAACCGACGCCATATCCCCTACCACCACGGCGGTGCTACCTAGCACGGCCGTGGTACCAGTCCACAATAGGCATCGGGTTTACGGATAATCGACACCATAAGGGGATAAAGACGTTATTTGTACACTAACAATCGACACCTATGTGTTTTGTTGTCGGTTTTACACAAATAATTGACGCCTATGTTCTAATTTTTTTTCTTCTAATCAATTTGCAAGCCTGTTGTATGGCTGGTCAGTAGGATGCAGAACCTGCAGTTTAGTTGTAAACTGCAGGTTTACAACATCCATTGATATCAGCCAACAACAGGCCACACATCTACAAAATTAACAAGATAGACAATATTATATGTTTATCATGTGATTCACACACATGTATAAGCACATTTAATTCATATTATTTTTCATCACACACATGTAGAAACTAGTAGTTCCATTTCAAATTTCCTCCATTTTCACACACATTTAACAACTTGTAGTTCCATTCATCTCATCTCTTTTCACATTCAGACACATGTAGAAACATTCATGTATTGATCATCTTCACATTCACACATATATGGCAATTCATAAAAAGTTATTCACAATCACACAAAAATAATTATGAGAACAAAGTTTAGAAATACCATTCTTTATTCATCATGATCATTATCCCAATTATATTTAAAAATTCCCACTACTTGTAGGGCTTCTGCCCATTACTCTCTTACATCATTTAACTCATCCATCATATAGGGAGTATGTACATCTAATAAATTTTCACCTATAGTGAAGTCAGTTTTAAACACCTGCAAAGAGAATGGTGTATATATATAATTAATAATATATAATAAGATTGATATATTTCATATTATCTAATGAGACTACATATAATACTTGATGTATGGTATCGATTTCCATTGCGACATGTTCGATAATTATGCTCATAAACCACATCACATAGTATCCACATGCCCAACCATTGTCTTGTGTAGCACATTATAAATTGAAACATACAAAATATTCAAAAATACAAATAAGCACAGTTCACAATAATAATATATACATTGGAGTCGGGAAATTACTTTCACATTTTGCCAAGTTAGTGGCTGGTTCTTGTTCTTAGGGATCTTTCCTCCAGCTTTGGCGTACTCTTGTAAAGCCCTACATGTTAATGTAACACATTAAATTGCATAATTAGATAGTAATGTAATAATATATGTTAACGTATATAAAAATATGAAATATTTCTCACGGGAATAATGGCCTTTTCATTGCGTGTCCATATATATTCAATTCCTTCCCCGCAGGATCTAGATAATAGACAATGAACGTCTCGGGGACAATAACTAGTAACTCCCAATGCTTACCACTAGAGGTAAGAAGGTTATAAATTAATAACTCAAAAGTCACAATAAAAATGTATTTTTCTTAAGTCCAAATTATAAGCAAAGTAAACTAATCTGACATTGAATGGAGCTATTATCACTGTTTTCTTGTTTTTACCAAAATATTTAAAAACATCATAGCAGTATTATGTAACTGACCTAGGGTTTTTAACTACAAGACTAATCAAAGATGGAACCAAAAATCCCACAAGGAAAAATGAAAAATCTGTACATATTGTGTGTAAGTGGCTACAAAACATTTATTACGTATGAATTATTATATAAGAAACCAGATCATCGTATATAAAACATGGTATATAGATGTATAAATAAGATCTCACCATATCCACAACTCTATCGTAGATGTGTTCAGCCAATCATAATGAAACAACTCCAAAATATCTTGTTATCGTATGATTGACTTGCATTAATACATATGTAAAACTTATATTTCGTATGTATTAATACATATGCAAAACTTGTATAAATAGATTATGATTGACCTGCAGGTTCCTCTAGAATAATAATATTTATAGGGCAATTTGGATCATGTTCTCCTATCCAATCTGTCATACCCCTACAATTAGGACCTAACGATGCATGTAGGTCCTTTGGAAGCCAACTTGACACTTCAGGAGGTGGAGGTGGAGGCCGAGATGTAGCGGGTGTCTTCCTTTTGACCTGTATATATAATTTCATATCAATTGACTCATATATATGTACACACTAACAATTTAGCATAATGTAAATTTAGCATACAATATTAGTATAGACGACATCCGCTTTGGGCCACAATATCACTCCACCTTCTGCCTCACCAAGCATTTCAGAATCTGGGTGGGCATATGGCAATGTAAGATCCCTCCATTTGGGGCCTACACTTATCAGGCTCACACGAACTGCACCATCTGGTACTGGAGTCCCATGAAACATTTCCCCTGGAAGGAGTGGGTAAGCCGACGCCTCTACAATGATATATTCTTGACTTTTTAGACGGCATGGTTTCAACCCCTACAAATTACGTAAATAATGTTATATGCATATATACTGAAATCCCAAACTCTACAAAGACTAGATACTATGTCATAAAAATACTTATAGAGGATGTGCTAGGTGGTGGGTCTACAGGATTACTCCCAACCTCTACAGTAGAAGTAATAGAAGCGCGACACGTCACAAGTACCGTATGAGTAGTCGTTTGAGACGCATGCCACTTCACCATTGCTTCGTGGACTTTCCTCTCAATTAATTCATCTATTTATACATGGATAAAAGAAATGCTAGCTTTCAATTATTGAATTCTCTTTTGCAATAACATTCTAAAAAAAGAATAGGTTACCTCAACCTATGAAAGTCACACTTTTGGGACAGGTTTGCGCTGGGATGGCCCAAAGAACGTTTTGATGCCCCCACCAGTGCCTGCACCCCTAACACGTCCAGGATGCTCTGGGTTACCCAGAGCAACTGTCAATTCATCCCTTGTGCCCTTAGGGATGAACTTGCCTTCCTTTCTCTGGTCGTCCAGCTCCCGCTAATTGCCATCAACAGAATTTGGTAAGTAAACATAAAAATAATCAATATCGGTCGATTTCTATAAGAGTTTAATTTTACCATTTTTGTAGCTGCCTCAGCAGTTGCGGGCTTCGTTATATCTCCCTTCTTGTTTTGCCTCCCAGCTATCCACATAGCATGGAGAGGCAGAGGTGTAGGACCAACAGTAGATGACTCTTGAGTAGCAGCAGACTGAGCAGTATACTCAGCCTGTAGTCTTTGGCAAATGCCTACGTAGCCTCTTGGACCCATTGTGTAGTCATGCACATTCAGTGCATGCCTTTCTCTTTGAGCATCGATGATAGCCTTGTTAGTAAGCACATTGATTTGGTCAGTAACACTAAAGGTTAATCTTGAATAGGTGAATACATAAGAACGTGTATTACTTAAATTGGGAGTGGCGCTTAATACCTTGAATTCATCCATTTTTCTTTGGGTAACAAACTCCTCCAAGTCTTTGGGGTCCATCTAGTTCCATTGATCAGGGGCTGCCTTCTTCCCAAATTTATTTTTTAAAGAGAATACAAACAAAAATTATTAGTGTAGAGTTAGTCAAAAAGTGATCAATGTCTAGAATTGGAAATCAATCAAGAACCTCTTCTTAGCATCACGTATATAATCTCGGGTGAGATTTGTCCTATAGTTCCTTAGGGAACTCCCACAGCATTGCATCACACATTTAAGATGTAGTTTTTCATCCAGATCAGATATACTCTACAAAATAGAATTGTTGTTAACTAGTATCCTAAAAATTAGTAATCTACAAAAATAGAATTGCAAATAATGATAACTCACACATAGTTCCTTCCAGATTAATTATTTCTTACCCTTAGGAACTCTATGCCAGGATTCAAAAATAGGACTACAATGGCTGTGAGTCAGAACCCCAAGATATGAAATAAATGAGTTGTGGCTCACTCTAACTAGATTTCCTACATGATCGAAATCCATAGCCAGTTTGTGTCCATTGCCCCTTTGATGTAGTAACTTGTTGATCATTGTGATGCCCCTCACTTTCTCAATTTTTTTTGCTGCTCATCAAGTGCCCCAAATGTCTTTAGGGGGTACATCACCAACCTAAAATTTGACCAAAAAAACACACTTACCGGATATAACTATAAATGTGAGGCAGGATATATTTTTAAAACTTACATTATGAGGCAGCGTATTGACGTCCTCACCCTCACGATAATCATCAACACGGTCATCATATGAATGCTCAGCCATCTGAAAGTTAACATTTAGATTGTAAAGTTCACATTCACATTGTAAAGTTCACATCTAGAAAAATAAAACATATAAAAAAATATAAACATGCGTGCCTATAATATTGCGATGTTTTATCAATTAACAATCCTTCATTGTGATCTCTGTGCACATACAAGTCATCATTAGCTTCAATATTTGGTGGTGTTGGGAACCTAACTGAGAATGGACTGGAGTCATCATACTTATGATAGTATTGTTCTACAAGTATATATTAGAACAATATTAGGGTATAGGGTCAACATATTAGAGTTTATGGTTAAAACTTTAGGATTTAAGGTATTATATATAATTAATGGTTAACACATCCTAAGTGAGATTAGGTGTTCAAGAACAGTCCCAAACCGGGGACTATCCAAGATTTACTCCTAATAAGTAAATCTTGGACGGGTTTCTAGCCCAATAAATACATGTGTTTTCATTCTTATATATAATAAATGTGTACCACCTATCTCATTCTTGAACACCTAATCTCACTAGTAAGTGTATAATGTGTGTTGAGTTTTTAAGAAAATTTTGGTAACATTTCCCTACTGTTCTCCAAGTACATATGTACTTAGAGAACAAACAGGGAAATGCTACTAAAATTTTCTTGAAAACCCAATACACATTATACACTTACATCCTAAGTGAGATTAGGTGTTCAAGAACAGTCCCAAACCGGGGACTATCCAAGATTTACTCCTAATGAGTAAATCTTGGACGGGTTTCTAGGACAACAAATACATGTGTTGTCATTCTTATATATAATAAATGTTTACCACCTATCCCATTCTTGAATGCCTAATCTTACTAGTAAGTGTATAATGTTATTGGGTTTTCAAGAAAATTTCGGCAACATTTCCCCATTGTTCTCCAAGTACATATGTACTTAGAGAAAAAACGGGGAAATGCTACCGAAATTTTCTTGAAAACCCAATACGCATTATACACTTACATCCTAAGTGAGATTAGGTGTTCAAGAACAGTCCCAAACCGGGGACTATCCAAGATTTACTCCTAATGAGTAAATCTTGGACGAGTTTCTAGGCCAACAAAATATAACACTAGTCCCTTGTTCACAACCCCACTCAACACACATTTTTTTTATAAAAACACTTGTGGACAGCCATAACAACATATCAATGCTTCCTAAATTAATCAATGTAGTATTTTATATATAACACAAATCTGGTGGGTATAACATAGCAAAAAACTCAACATGTCACAACAGAAACATGTCCTTCACCTAATATACAAATATTTGTAACATAATTCATTAGGAAGAGAGACCATGAAACACCATGCATTGATTTGAACTTTTCTTTCCCATCTAAGGTTATTTGCAATTTCATGCTTGTTTCATTATCTTTCTTTCTAGTATTTCTACTTGAATTGCATATATAATCAATTTCATATAGATAACCACCGCATTATGTGACTAATCATTACTTCATATTATGTCCTATGTAATTTTTACTTAAATAGGAATATGTCTATTTCTCTCCAAGTGACACATTAATAGCTTATGAATGTTTAGATGCATTTATACTATCAATTCCTAGGGTTTACTTTATTACAGTAGCAAAATATAATAGGGGTTATTTTGATCATTTTGTTACTAAAATTTACATGTCTCTATGTAACTTCCATAAATAAACTATTATATATTAATATGATACTTTAATTAGTTGTGTTCATAGAGTCCACTTTAAGGTCTGGACAAAGGTCAACAGTTCTACCAAATAGATCTTCTATTTTAGAGGCAATACATATAGTATACAGGTGAAAAAAGCAGATTGAAGATATAATTTTGGAATAATTTCAGAACATGAAAATTTAGAACTATGAGACAATACATCGCTAGGGCACAACTAAAGAGAAACAATAATATATTTCATGGACATGGATGTGTATCATGTTGTTATTTATAATCATATAAAATAGTAAAACTGTCCTCTTGGGATGTATAAATAGAAACCGGGTTTGGAAGTGACATCACTTTTGTTTCATACATAAAATTCAGTTTAACACTGACTTCATCTTATTTTGAACTGTCAATCTAAGAACCCTAGCCGTGGTGATTTTGAACTGTCAATCTAAGAACCTATCGTGTGATTCGTTGCACTTAGGAACAAGAATTTACTAAAGGATGTAAGTAGTGACTGGCCTTCTCAATGGAGGAAATAGAGGAGGGAGAGGGTACATGTGTCGAGCGGTGGCGGCGGCAAGAAGTGAGCAGGTGAGAATGTATCGAGCGGCGATGGCGAGAAGTGAGCAGGCAAGCAGGTGTCGAGCGGTGACAGCGAGCAGCAGGTGTCGAGCGGCGGCGGAAGGTGGCATACCAAAGCTCTCAATCAGTGGCGGCGGAGAAAGGAATCGCCAGACCAAAGTTCTCAATCGGGAATGAAACGGAGAAGGGGGAAGAGTCTGGCTCGAGTTGGTGCTATTAAGTTAACAATAGGCGTCAGTTATTCAAAATAGCTGACACATAAAATAATAGGCCTCGGTTATTGAAAACAGCTGACACCTATGTTCAATGATAGTCGTCGGTTTCAACTAGAAAAGCCGACGTCTATCTACATATGCCGACAAAAGAAAAAGTTCTCGAATTATGACAATAGTTATCAATTTCCGTAGAAAACCGTCACCAAAGGGGGGTGAATTTTTGCGGGGAAAACACGCATAAACACATCGGTGTCAGTTATCGCAAGAAAACTGACGATAAAAATGAGCCCAATTTTTGTCTCACAAAAAACCTTTAGTCGTCAGTTGGTTTGTTAACAACCGACGTCGTATGCTAAATTATGGAGGTATTTTTCATTGGAAAATTTGGATTTGGCGGTCGATTTTGGGCGTCGGTTGCTTATTGAGGAATCGACGCTAAATAAAAAGTGATACCCACCGTGTGTGGCCACTCCCCACAGATTTATGTCGGTTTATGTATTCAACCGACATTGTAGATTTTAGGCGTCGGTTTTTATTAACAAATGACGCCAGTAAATGTGACGTTATAAACCATTTCTGTAGTAGTGCCCCATTTTAAATATTCAAGCTTAACCCATCCTAAAACCTTTGTGCGGCCTTGCTAGATCGGAAGCTAAATAGTTATTCAACTTCACAAATCTCTACATGTGGCAATGAGAGGAGAGGGACCTCACACATTCTCCTTACCATCATCTACTAGAACCAATTAAATAAGAATGGTAACCAATATAGTTATGTGTGATCATTTTCAAAAAATAGAACATGAGGTTGAAACAACTCATTCAAAGAGTTTGATAAATGATATGCAAGTTAGTAGAAATATTAAATGAGTTTACATTTCATTCCTACATACTCTATATTTGAGAAATTGATTGGATAATTGTACATAATTAGTATATTAAACGTCTAGGTCATAGTGCTCGACTAAAACATCAAATAAGTTATTCATTTCAACCAATTGTATAATGTTGATAAGCATGTGCATATATATATATGTATATATATGTATATATGTATATAAATATATATATATATATATATATATATATATATATATATACTAGTATGACACTAAATGGAAGACTCTGAAAATGTAGTAACCAATAGGTGATATGCTTAATTGTATCATGTACACATATACCTGTACAAATACTAGAAAAATGTATTGTCAAAATATTATGATTACATGAGATCAAATAGTAAATATCAAGTAACGAACATCGGTAAGTGTTATTGAATGTATCCAAGAAACTAATGTCATTATTGTTATGCATGAAAACCTTAAATGTACACACATATATTTGATGGGAATCTAAACCAAAATAATAATGTAACATTATATCTACCTATATTGATCTATTTTTCAATAAAGCATTTTACGATAGATATAGTGTATGTAATATTTTTTATTTTAGTAGAAAAGTATATATATATATATATATATATATATATATATATATATATCAATTCACCTATATGTTCAATAAGAGGTATTTATGTACTCAAATATGAATGTACATAAGACATACACCCTAAAATCTTGTAGTAACGCAATTCGATAAATATACCTTAGTATATACTTGTCTTTACTAGACTAAACTTAATATATATGATATAAGGACAAAGTATAAAAAATTTGATTGGAGGAATACATATTATTACGATGCATATATGAAATCTACAAATATTTAAATTTATGCGGTTACAGATCGATCTCAAAACTTAAGTAGATTTCCAATGGTTCATATAGTCACTTAATAAGAATAAAATTATAGTGTCCTTATAAGAATAAATAAGAAAAAGGAAAATATGTATAAATAAATTAGGAATACAAATATTTGTTTATTTTAATAACATACTGATGCACGGATTTTGAGTCACTTTTACATACTTATTTTATACTTTTTTTGTGCATTTATATGTCAATTTCTTGATTATATTTGCATAAATCACTATTGTTGTCCTGTGCAGTCTGTTTGCATAAAATTATGCTTATTTTATCATATTTATATGATTTTATATATTCCCCAGACTTATATGCGTTTTTCTATATTTTTCAAGTACTTTATGTACAATGCAGAGTTGGTGCCACCGACACTCCAAGTCGGTGCCACCGATATTACATTAGTAACCGATCCAAGAGAGCAGAGTCGGTGCCACTAACTTTTCTAGAATCAGCACTCGATTAGATTGCTCAGATCTGACAGTCCACGTTATGTGCTACCGTAAGTTGGCCTATGACCTAAAAAAGGACGGTCAGACTAGGGGATCATCTCATGTTGCGCTGTACAAAGACCAGAGAGGAGAGAGATGAGCACAGAGTCGAAGGATGTCAACCGGGAGATCTGAGCACCTCTGACAGACGATTTTACTGTCGGAAGACTGCAAAATGTGCATTTCTGGAGGAGGATCGTCTGGATATCTTCTCTCCAGGGGTTACAATTTCTTTCATGTTTCCCATGTTTTTCTCCTCTCTCTTCATGTATTCACACTTAAAAACTATGCGGGGCTAAACCTCTCCTTTCCTTGGGACCTGAGAGTAGCCCGATGAATCGTTATATCAACTTTTGCATAAATTAATATAGATGTCTCTTTATTCTTGGATATATAACTATGAAATTAAATGATCTGTCTATGCTTGATCACCGTCGATAGAATTTTAGAGTGATAATTGCTCTGGAAGGAAGATTAAAAGTTTGAAAATCACAAGTTATACACTTTCCTACACATTCCTTGGGAAAGGTAACATACCGTTAGTGGAAAGAAACTCAGAGTCTTTTATAATCCACCTAGATTGAGATATAAATTACTACAGACATAGAATTGGCTTCGATCTAGGTAGTGAATTTTACTGTGAAAATAGGCAATTCTGACTACAGGTTTTCTGTCCAGGGTAGGAGCAAAAATTCATATTAATTTGGTAGAAATAAGATATAATGAGACCCCGTGGTGAAATCAGTAATCCTAAGAGATCCACATCACTTGAATTAATCATCCTTTATTTCTATTTAATTTTCTTTTACTTTTTTTTAAACTCAAACTCAACCTTTTTATCGGCTTAGCTAATCGCACTGTAGTTAGTGGTAGTCACTGAGACTACGTCTCCCTGAATTCGACTCGGGCCTTACGTAGGCCTATATTACTCGACACGTACACTTGTGTGTATACGCACGGTTTTAGCGTGTCAAGTTTTTGGCGCCGTTGTCGGGGAGACGACACGTTTTTAGCACTACGAGTGTTGCGGTCGGCCACTCTAGGCCACTTTTTATTTTTCTTGTAATTTTATTTTAATCTTTTGAATTGCAAATCTTATTTATCTTTTTCAATTATTAGTACTGGTTCATACACTATTATTTGATATTTCAAGGTACTAGTAAAGCAACAATGGGTGATAGAGCTGCGGATGAAGAAAAGACCATATGGGAGAAGATCAAAGCATCTTCCTCAGCTGCACAGACGGGACCTATCAAGAAAAAAAATGTGAATGTAGCAAAATACAAGATTGATCTAGGGCTGATTGCACTCATCAAGTCACAGACTTTTCACGGGCATACTCATGAAGACCCAATGGCACACATCATCAACTTTGTGGAGTGATGTGACATGGTGAAAGTAGATAGATTTCCACAGACAACTATTTATCTAAAGTTGTTCCCATCATCACTGTCGGACAAGGCAAAAGAATGGATGCACAACCTACCAAAGGAGTCGATAGAGACATGGGATCAAATGATAGATACATTCTTTGAAAGGTACTTCCCTCCTAAAAAGACAAATGAGCTGGTGAAGAACATCCACAACTTCAAACAACAGGTAGTTGCGTCATATTCCGAAGCTTGGGAGTGCTTTCAGAACATGCTTAGGAAAGTCATGCACCATGGAATAGATCTGGAGAACCAAGTAAAGATGTTTGATTTTGGGCTCCACAAAAATGAACGTGTCACCTTAGACAATGCAGGAACATGGTTCTTTCTCAACAACTCACCATCTAAGTGCCATGAGATTCTGCAGAACATGGTTAAAAACCAATCCTAGGATAATGCAAGAGAACGCCCAAAGCACATCAAGAGTGTGGCAGAGTTAAAGGTGATCGATGCATTGAATGAAAAGTTGGATTTGATTGCTAAGAAGATATATATCAGAAGGAAGAGGAAGAAGAGGCAGAAAAGGCCAAGTACATGAGGCAACACGGGTATAGAAACAATAAAGAAGATAGTACCAATGAGATGCTCAAGAAACTACTCAAGCAAAATGAGTTGTTCAGGGGACAGATGTCGCATGTTCTTCAAAGCCATGGGGCACAGATATAAAGCATGCAGTAAAAAATTTCTCAAATTATGGAGGAGATGGATTCCATGAAAAAGATCATTCAGTGAGAACCTACTGAGAATGCAACACCTGCACAATAACATCAACATGTTAAATATATCTCGGTTAACAAGGAGCCAGAGCCCCCTATTGATGATATACCTGAGAAAAACATCATACAGTTAGATATGGAATATGTCCCTAAAGTTCCATACCCACGCAGTTTGTATGGACTGTTGGGAGGTGCAGAATGCAACACAAGGAAGAGCAGGTGAAGGCTCTACTCCGTAGTGGAGCATCCAGAATCAATAAGGAGACACCCACAAGCAAGGAGAAGCAGCCACAAGTCGTGTCATCCATAGAAGATGTGCCAAATTCTATCTCAAAAGGTGGTGTTGAAGCAAGCTTAGGGGAGGAGACCCCCAAAGTTCTATATGTTCCATTGCACAAGTGCATAGAGAAGCCCAGTGTGACCAGCCCAAATAGTCTGAGGCCAAGGAAAGAGCAAAGGCACTTTAGGAAATTTCTTTAGATCTTTTGAAAGCTCCACATCAACATCACACCGGTGGAGGCTATAGAGAAAATCCCTGCATGTGGAAGATTCATGAAAGGCATCATCAACAAGAAATGCAAGATCAAAGATACAGATGTTTGGTGTGTTGATGAAGCAGTGAGTTATATTATTCAAGGAAAGCTTCCAAGAAAGAGAGAGGATCCAGGGTGTTTCTACATCTGTTGTTCTATAGGTGTACTACAATTCCCACAAGCACAGTGTGACTCAAGGGCAAGCATTAACCTCCTGCCTCTTGCTACTTTTTAGAAGTTGGGATTGAAGTAGCCAACAAAAACCTCTATGACAATTGAGTTGGCTGATGGATCAATTGTGAAGCCATAGGGTATATGCGAGGATGTGCTAGTCAAAGTAGACAAGTTCATAATTCCTATAGATTTTGTGGTCATGGATATGCCTGAGATGAAAGGATCTGAGATGCTATTGGGAAGGCCATTCCAAGCTACGACTGATGTGATTACTACTATTGGGCGAGGTTACTTGACACATGGGATTGGTGATGATAGAGTTGAGTTTAAGCTTCCATCTGAATCATGGGATTGTTGGGAGGCAACCCAACTTTTAGATTGTTTCTTTATGTTCTTTTAATTTTATGCACTTAGTTTTGCTTAATTTTTTGTAAGTTTTTGTAAAAATGGTACCTTGATTCATGTTTGGAAGTTTGCAGAACATACAAAGTCGGTACCACTGACATCTGTGTCAGTGGCACCGATAATTGATCAGTGTTGGATCGGCTTTGAAAAAGCTGAGTCAGTGCCACCGACTTCCCTAAAGATTTTCAAAAAGTTAAAGGCATGTATATCTGCTAAGTCGTCAGTGCCAATGAAATTTTTTATTATTCCAGGTTCGGTGGGTGTGCCCGTGCAGCAAAAATGATTGCCAGAGTCAATGCCACCAAAATTAGAGTCGGTGCCACTGACTCCTGTCAGACAACCACATGAAAAAGGCCGTAAATAGCACCAAAACAATTTTTTAGCACCATTTTTATAGAGAAAAGAAGGCTAAAGAATGTCACGTCTTAGCACCACTAAGACACAAAAATGGGCCACCAAGAAGAGGGAGATTAGAAAGCACAACATAGTCAAATGTGCCTCTAAACATCCACCTCCACCTCCCTTCAGAGCAGATTGTACTATTGTTCTACCTCTTAAGTTGGAATTTTGACTATGAGGCCATAGTCATATTCAAGATTGGGGGGTGCTGGAACAACCTTTTATCTTAGCTTTTCTTTATTTCTTTTATGATGTTTTATTTTTGAAAAATTTAGTTGTTTATTGCAATTTTTAGGATGCACAGTCTATCTAGTGTAATTTTTGGAGAATTAAATGCATGGTTTTATTTGAGTATATCAATCTTTGGGGTTGGGTGCATATGAAAAATGGAGTAAATTTCAAAAAATTTTGTGAGCCTATCTTGTGAGGAATTGAGTTGCATAACTGAGGAAGTGCTTGGGTGAGTCATCTCTAGGACATGAGAACATAAATGACCATCTTAATTGTCCAAGAAAAGTTATTGACAAGGTTGAGCCTAAACTGACCAAACACTAATGTGACCTTAAATTAAAATTTAAGAGAGAAACCCCTTGATTACCCTATACACAGGTCATTAGAGAGGGACGTATATATTCTCAGAAGGTTCTATGTCTTAGTTGTGTGATCTCATCCACTGCATACATCCACATCACACTCCACCATAAGAAGATTGAGTACATGCTATCATTCTTTCTTTTGATTGCTTTTACATTGCATAGTAGATCTTGCATAATAGTTGTTTATTTTTTCTTGTATTAGTGAAAAAATGAAAAAAAAAATATAGAAAAACATACCTGCACAACAAAAATTCGGGTGCATGTCATGTAGTTGCATAACATCTTATTCATGTAGTTTGCATATGCATTACATATCATCTTGCAAATATCGTGTCTAGTTTCTTCTTCTCTAATATAAGAAGGTAGTGGCTTTACCCATACCCTTAAAAAAGGAAGAGAAGCATTGACATAAATCAAATGTGTAGTGCAATTGGAAGCCCGAAGTAATTTTATCATGTTGAAAGGGGGCTTGAAAAAAAAAGAGATTGAGTATAGTGTTAGAAACTGAGGGAGAAAGGGCATAATCCTACCTGATCATAAGGAAGAATTAGTACATGATGTAGTTTGTAGATATTTCATCTTATTTTAAGATGAAATGATAGTTGCATGCATCATTTCACCTCAATGAGTAGGCATTAGGAGCATTTTATAAATTCTCATCATCATAGGTTCATCATAATTTTTGATTGCATGAATGATTTTATGTGCTCATAATTCTTCCACAACCACCCATCCCGACCACCTGTTGCTCTTATTGGTAGGCCACTCATGTGATTTTCTCCTCATTTGTTATCTATCAGGAGAACTGCTTCCATGTAGATGGTAGGTAGAGAAAAGAACAATGTAGATAGGAGATCACGTAATGCATCAAGTATGAATCGAACGAGTCTATCATATTAACTGCTTTAATTGATAGTGTTTCATTGATTGGGGGACATACCACTTTTATAGAGGTTTCTGGCCACCTAGATGGCAGTTAGTGTTCAGTGGTCAGTGAGGACCAGTTGGAGGACAGAAGGTGGATAGTTTTTAGAGGTACCTTATGCACTTATGTCCTTCAGTTGACTTATCTCAATCAGATCCAAAGGTTTTATTGCTCGAGGATGAGCAAGGTTTTAGCTTAGGGGAGTTTGATGGCACGGGTTTTGAATTGCCTTTACAGGCTTATTTTATACTTGTTTTGTGCATTTATTTGTCAGTTTCTTGATTATATTTGCATAAATCACTATTGTTGGCTTGTACACTCTGTTTGTATCAAATTATGCTTATTTTATCATATTTATATGATTTTATATATTCCCCAGACTTAAATGCATTTTTATGTATTTTTAAGGTACTTTATGTACAATGCAGAGTCGATGCCACCGACCCTTCAAGTCGGTGCCACTGAAATTATATCAGTAACCGATCCAGGAGAGCAAAGTCAATGCCACCAACTTTTCCAGAATCAGCACTCGATTAGATTGCCCAGATCCGACGATCCACGTTATGTGGTATCGTAAGTTTGCCTATGATATAAAAAAGGATGTCCAGACCAGGGGATCATCTCATGTTGCACCGCATGAAGATCAGAGAGGAGAGAGAGAGGAGCACAGAGCCAAAGGACATAAACTGGGAGATCTGGGCACCTTCGATAGAGACTGCAGAATGTGCATTTCTCTAGGAGGATCATCCAGAACATCTTCTCTCTAGGGGTTACACGAATTTCTTTCATGTTTCCCACGTTTTTCTCCTCTCTCTCCATGTATTCACACTTAAAAACCATGCAGGAAAAACTCCTCATTTCCTTAGGACCCGGGAGTAGCCTGGGGAATCGTTGTATCAACTTTTGCATAAATTAATATAGTTGTCTCTTTATTCCTACATATATAACTATAAATTTAATGATCTATCTATGCTTGATCACCATCGATAGAATTTTAGAGTGATAATTTCTCTAGAAGGAAGATTAAAAGTTTGAAAATCACAAGTTATATAATTTCCTACACATTCCTTGGGAAAGGTAACATATTGTTAGTGGAAAGAAACCCAGAGTCTTCGATAATGCACTAAGATTGAGGTATAAATTGCTAAAGATGTAGAATTGGCTTAGATCTAGTAGTGAATTGCATCATGGAAATGAGTGATTCTGACTACATGCTTTCTATCCAGGGTAGGAGCAAAAATTCATATTAATTTGGTAGAAATAAGATATAACAAGACCCCGTCGTATAATCGGTAATTCTATGGGATCCACATCACTTGAATCAATCACCCTTTATTTTTGTTTAATTTTCTTTTGCTTTGTTTAAACTCAAACTCAACCTTTTAATCCGTTAAGCTGATCACACTGTACTTAGTAGTAGTAACTGAGACTACGTCTCCCTGAGTTCAACTCAGGCCTCACATAGGCCTATATTACTCGACGTGTATACTTGCGTTTATACACACGGTTTTAGTGTGTCACATACCTAATGTGTTTGTATGGTGAAAACATGTCCTTGTAGACCAAACTCTACCAATAAAATTAAGAATTATCCTTGAAAACAAGGTATGTGCATCTTCTAATTTTATTTTGACATTTATTAACATAATCTTAATTTTTATATGGAGGCATATGTTAAATTTCACTATTATTGTTGAAATTTTGCACAATTTATATGTGGATCCTTTGACCCCAACTACTTTATGTTGCATGTTTTCATCCCTTTATTTACTAGAATAAATTTATTTTTGTCTTATGCTCTTGCCTACTATAATATGCATGTTTGGTTTGACTAGTCATTTCCAAAAATAGATACATGCACCATAGTTTAGGCACTACGATTTTAGCCATCATGTCATAACACTCAGTTTTTAGTCCTCCTACTAGGAACTAGGATTTTGTACCCTCTTCCAAACACTATATATTTATTCGCTACGGTTTTGGTCCTTCCAAACATTGATGTTTTAATCATCCTACCATTTTGTATTTGTTTTTCACTAAGATTTTAGTTCTCCTACCCTTGTTTTGGAACTTATCGATTCCAGCCTTGCATTTTACATTGTGCTAGATATTTTTTAATATGCATTAATTTCATGATTTGATCATGTTCATGAAATTGTTCAAGGATCTTAGTTTAATTGTTCACGTGATATGAATGCCTCATTCTATTGATAATATTATTTTATTTTACTTTCTTCTGAACTTTCCTACATGTTATAGACCTCCTTTGACGAGGTACATATACCAGTACTTTTGACTTATACCATTATTTCGGATACATGTATTTTCCCCGTTTCTTCCTTTTCTGGGTGTTGTTCCCAAATAACTATGATGTAGATGTTGTAAAAGATGATGAATCAAGATGATCTTGAACTAAGACTATGGAATTTGAAAAATAGCATGAGATGGCCAGGTTTTTTACTACAACTAATTCTTAATATATAATTAATTTGTACATTTTTCATTATAGTATATCCCTTGTGGTGAGGAACCTTGTAGTCATTCTGAAAATTTAATAGTCTAAGGGTCTGCTTCTATATACTAATTATCTCATTGCATATGAAACTCATTATGAAATGAAATATAATACCTCATTTTACTCATACTTAAAGGTCTATTTGGAATTGTATGGTTTTATTCCTCAAATAAGTGAGGAGGGGATCCACTCTACAATCTCACTACTTACAAATCTAGTCCTAATAGATTCAATAATGATCAAATAGGATAATACCATGTATCTTTTGTAGGTCTTTTTACTTTTGGAGTTACTCAATTTATTCAGACCTTGCCAAAAGGCATAATTTGATAAATAATATAAAAATCATATCAAAAAGGAATTATGATTTTTCTACTATTTTATATATGCCAGGATCAAACTAACACAAACCCTTAATCGATGCCTTATTCATCACATCACCCAAACCAATCTCATTCCACATGTGTCACGTCATCTTTTTATTATGTACATGTGGCAACAGGAATGTTGGCTCTTCCAACATATTTATTACTCTGTAGACATGCAAAAGTAATGTGCAAAATTTATATGGCCCAATGTATAATTTTTTATCTAGATATAATCAAGCTCAACAGAGATGATTGGTGGCATACCATCTCAAATTGTCACATGTTCTACTTAAAATTCTAGGTAACCTCCATTGTAATATGTTATTTTATATAAATATTCCAAACCCAAATCGAAGAACATAGAACTATAGATTTGGTTATCTTGAAAAAAATAATATGTATGTTCCTTATACTGGACTATGCCACTTTTGTTCTAGGATATTACCATATATACCTTAATCAAAACCTAGCTTGGAATGGTGTTCCTCTTCATCTTGAACCCACCCAAGATGGGCTCATCCATTATGCACTTGGATAGATAGGGTCAATACCTAGGTTGGGTTGTGGTTGGACCTTGGATCGTCTGCAACAAAGACGATCCATTCTAGACCACAACAAGTCTCTTCTATCTCTCTCTCTCTCTCTAGGGTTATGCAAGTCCCTCTACTGCTAGTCTACCTTGACGTATTCCATGCTTACAATAGAACACCACCATGGTAGGTCCTCTAAGGAGCATCACACCTTAGTTTAGCGAGAAAAAGAGGGGAAATTAGATTGTTAATTTGTTCCCTGGTATACCACCCTGCCTTTGTTGTTGGGTGACTTGGCTACTGAAAGGGAAGTATACGAGCCCTCAACTTACAAAATTTTTGTCTATATTGAAGAAGGGGAAAGGCTCATCCTACCTAGATGCATACATATGAAGCCTTCTAAGATTTTGATGTGCATGGAGGATGTGGTGTGATGGGGCATGGTAGTGTCAATCTATCTACAAGTTCCTTTGTATCAAGCAGAATAGAAGAGATTTGGAAAAAGGAGGTGCACTTCCTTCAT
>OY856412.1:1376370693-1376415693 GCA_963693085.1 Alisma plantago-aquatica | reverse complement strand
ACCAGCAAGTGAAGTCGCGCCCCACAGACGTGGCGGCGTTCCATTAAAGGTAAAAACCTCAGAAAACATTCAGATCTTACATAATTCGTAATAAATAGTTGAATTAACTGAAAAACACAAATAATATACAAAATTCTCAGAAAAATGTGTAGAACAACATTAAAACATAATATCATGCTTTTGATGCACTGATATCATTGATATCATGAAACTTGTGAAATGTTTATTTGATAGATTATAAATTCCAAATGATGGTTTAAAATTAGGAGAATGTTCCGGTAACTCCTAAATGAGACTTATAATCCATTTGATGTCAGTAATTGTAATTTGGACGCACGAAATCATGTAATTTTCTCAATATGGCTAATTAAGACTAATAACCCTAAGTAAAATGTGATAATTATATTTATAATCAATAAATGATGGAATATTCAATATTTGCGCAAATTAGTGTATGAAACATCGTATTTAATATATCTGAGATCATATTTATGCATATAAATAATATTACATGTTAAATGACCCTAATATGATGAGTAAACCCTAATATGACTAATACATGTAATCTAGGGTTAATTTGTGTAGATCATTACATGCAACATAATATTCAGTCGATTCTGGCCCATAATTGACAAATATGATCAGTAAGATAATCCCAAGACAAGAATACAACTAACAATGAGAATATCCTCATGAACTAAGCTAAACCCTAAAATGGACATAATTAAGGTTTAGACGAAATATAAAGTAATGGAGAATCTAATGTTAGTACATGAGCTTGTCTTAATCAGGGTTGAACAAATGTTAGAGTTGATATTGGGAATGCAAATAATATACCAAAATTCTCAAAAGAATGTGTAGAACAACATGATAACATAATATCATGCTTTTGATGCAGTGTTATTAGTGATATCGTGTAAGTTGTGAATTGTTTATTTGATGGATTATAAATGTCAAATGATGGCTTAAAATTAAGAGAATGTTCCAGTAACTCCTAAATGTGACTTATAATCCATATGACGTCAGTAATTGTAATTTTGATGCATGAAATCAAGTAATTTTCTCAATATGGCTAATTAGGGATGATAATCCTAAGTAAAATGTGATAACTATATTTATGATCAGCAAATGATGGTTTATTTTCTATATGATCAAATCAGTGTATGGATCACCATATCTAATAACTCTGAGATTGTATTTATGCATATAAATAGTGTTACATGTTAAATGACCCTAATATGATGAGCAAACCCTAATATGACTAATAAAAGTAATCTAGGGTTCATTTGTGCAGATCATTATATGCAACATATTATTCAGTCAATCCTAGCCCATAATTGACAAATAAGATCAGTAAGATAGTCCCAAGACAAGAATACAAGTAACAATGAGAGTATCCTCATGAACTAAACTAAACGCAAAAATGGACAAAATTAGGGTTTAGACTAGATATAAAGTAATGGAGAATCTAATGTTCGTACATGATCTTGTCTTAATCAGGCTTGAACAAAGGTTAGAGTTGACATCAGGAATGTTGTTTAGGTTATCTCTTTTCAAGGAGCGCCATTACCTCCTTCGTGGCTTATTATACATTATGCTTGTATTATGTGTAAAAAATACTTGGCATATGGTATTGGATGAAATGATTGTTCTTGTATGTTATCTTGCTTGACTTTTCATACTTATGTCTATAAACACATGAAACATAATATATATGTTCCATTAAATGAAAGCACTAAACTCTTTAGTAGTATAGTGCTTGGAAGTGGCTTAACCCTTTGGTAGTTGGTCACATTGTGCATATGATCTAACTCTTTGGTAATCTATCATAAAGGCCTTAATCTTTTGCTCTTTTAGAGTCAAGAGAATGCATCAAAACCTATGCATGGATATATAATGGATAATGTACTTCAAATATGTGTTCTATTTTGCTAATTGTTGTGTGTGTTTTATATCAACTTTTTGTACATTATCACACACAATTTCAGCTCATTCTATCCCAATTTAGCCTCTATTCATATTCATTTTGCCACACTTTTTAGTTTCTTTGCTTATAACATGATGTTGATTTCATATATGTATTAAAAATGTTAAATTGGAGATACCTAACTCAAATCCACCCTCAATGGGACTTTTTCAAGTTTTGTGGCTGACCCAATGCAAATTCCTGAAGGAACAGAAGAAGACACGACATGTTCTCTTAAGAACATGGCGTGTTCACTTACAAGCAGTCTCACGGGACAAAGAACACGTCATGTGTTATTAAACACACGGTGTGTGATTCTCTAGCAGCATCTAGCCCAGATTAGAGGAAGTTCCGACACAACGTGTCCATCAAGAAACACGGTGTGTTCCTGGTACATGAAGACCGTTTGCACCTTTCTGCCAAAGCACACGGCGTGTGTTTATTCAAACACGTTGTGTGCCCTTCATTTAATTTACCTCCTGGAGGCAGAAACACGACGTGTTTATTTCCAACATGCTGTGTATCTCACTGCAGTGACAACACCGAGCAAGAACAAATGACATGACATGATGTGTTCTTCGAAAGACACGCCGTTTCGTTATCAATTTTTACAAAAATGAAAACAACTGCCTTTCATTTTAAAAGCAAATTGGAGCCCATGAGGCGATTATGCTCGGTCATTTTGAAGTGTTTTACTCCCAAGAGAAGTTCTAGAGCAGTGGAAGGCGATTTCGTGGTAGAAGAAGGTGGTTTCTTGGAAGAGAACCCCCATTGTACTTCATTTCTTCTCTGTTTTCTTTTCCAAAGGTGCATCAAAATTACTATCTTCATTCTAGTTTTCCAGGAGGGAAGTTTGTCCAATTTGGAGATTTCTAAGGGGTCGAACTTTGTCCTCCAGCTAGAGTTCCCTCCTCTTAGCCTGTATCTGTGGTTCCTCTAGCTTTTTCCTTCTCTTAAGCATGCAAGACTTTGAAATTATTGTCATGTATCTGCATATCTTGACTATGGATGAGCAAATCTCTTTTCTTGAGCATGGGAGAGTAGCTCCCATGCCATTGTTCATGTGAACTCAAAATGTATGCTTATTGCTATTTAATTTGCTTTCTTCCATGGATGTCTATAGTGTTTTCTTGCTTGTATGCTTGGCTGGCCACCTTTTATACATATTTTATGCTTGCCTTGTGCTTCTAAAGAATGCATTAGGAAGTATGGAGTAGGATCTATGGCAATATTCTATTGACCACGAGAGTGGCTAGGGATTATTGAGGGTTTTGGTTGTGTTTGATACTAAATGTAGATGTGGGAGCATTATGTGAAGTTGAGAGCCATCTCATGGCATTAGGAAATGTATGACGATGACAACCTCCTTGCTTATTAAACAATGATCTTGTTTCATATGTTTACATGATATAATGTTAATGGTGATGAAATCTTATGCTCAAGTTTCTAAAATTAATCAATACCATTGTTTAAAACCTTTGCCTTAGTTTCCTTTTCTTTAGTCTATTATCAATCAAACTTTTGCAATTTGCTTTAGATTAGTGAAAGTTAACATGTTTGCGCCTAACTAGCCTAGCTCCTCATATTCGACACTCGACTAAATCGACTCCCGTATACTTGCGGGTGATTAGTGAGTTGAATTCTTTTCCTTTCTAAAACTATCAACACTAATAAACATCTTTGTTCAAGTATGCCTTTTATTATCTTGTTTATTACTGAAAAGTAGTAGTTTTATCTTATTTCCATGCTTAGTAATGAGAGGTATCCAAAAAGACACGTAGGCATACTCACTACAATATTCTTGAATATTGTGATGACGTGTACCACATGTAATCGTTTATCTAGGTTGTAGACATATGATCTTGAAGAATTAGGATAGTTGTGAGTTGTGTGGCAAGCTAATGTACAAGTGGACCTGTTGTCTTAAGATCATGTTGTTTAGTGGTAGTACATGTATATGTAAGAGTTTGATGTTCAATATGTAATATCAAATGTTGTAACAATTCATGTTGTAAGTATATGTTGAATGGTGAACATGTGTTGTATGACTTTATTATTGTTCATGTGCATGTGCTACTGTTGTTGTCCTTCGACTTTCTCTGATTTTCTTCTTCTTAGCCTAGTGTGGGGTGTGTAAATTGGGATTCTCACTAAGGTGAGGTTTCAATTTAGACGTCACATATCAGATTATGTTTTAGAAAATTTGGAGACGTCACAGACAATGTCCAACGATCCAAATTCACCCAAATAAAAAATAATAGTTGTGCTAAAAAAGGAAACGAGGGGTTGGTTGAATACTGGTTACACTTGATAAATCCACAAGCTTTTGATCAAAGTGCAATCAGATCATCAACATTGACAACATAAACCCCACTCCTCTTATTTTGATGACATACAAACCATAATTACAAAAGTCAAAATGCTTTGAGGACTACTGTATTTTACTCTATACTTCATCTTGAACAAAATATTTAGACCAAAAGGAAATCTTTTGTGGCCTAAATATTTCTTCCTAGAAGGAGTATTTCTGAATCGTTGATCAAAATTTATTCTAAAATCCTTCAAGTCGTCATAGTAATTTTCATACTATCAAAAGTTATTTTATATCCATATATTTCATAATTTTTTTCTAATTAATATTTTTTTCAACACAAAAATAAAAAATCTCTTATCCTTAATTTCTCAAAAGAAATACACCAACAAATCTATGTATTTTTTCATTAAAAATTTCTTTTAAAAACTCTTCAATGACAACCATCACTCGATATTTTGCAACTCATTACCTAAAATGGATCTCAAATATTTTTTGTGCAGTTATATTTGATAGATTCCAATATTTTTCTAAATATTTCATTTTTTAAAATAAACCCAAAATTACATGTTACTACATGCATCCCACCTTGAAATGAATTTTTTTCTTTGAAATTAGTGTGAACTCGGGCTCTGAGTGATTGCAAGCTCATTACATAGACTTCACTGAGGCCACCCCTCTAAGGTGCACATAGAATTCACTGAGGCCACCTCTCTAAGGTGCCACATTGAATATATGACCAATAGAAACACAATATTAAACTACATACAAGTTCAATAGAATTAGCTAAGGGTATACACCTAAACTATTTGACGTATCACCAACTAATCTTATACTCATTATATTTCATAATAGTGAGGTTACCAGTCACATATTATGATCATATAATCTGTGATCTAAACATGTCCTCAACTTAGAAGTTATATATAGAACATATATCATACATGTTTGGTACGAAATACATGCATTGGGTACTTATACGAGTGTCTTGTTACAAATATATACTATTCTTATCACAAGTTAAATTAATTAACAAACTTACATTATTTAAGGGAAAAACTTCATTACCAATGATAGTATTTCTTAGATATATGACTTGTAGATAATGATGATATTCACAAGATCTAGCCACTCAAGTTATGACCTAAAGACAAAATGTGACTTTCTAACAATCTATTTTATTCCCATATTAGATACTTTAACCAAACTATTTATCATGGGTGGAACCACTCAATCCCTTAATTTGGAACCACCAAGACTGAGTAACATGCTCATCATAAGTTTTACATATACTCAACTACCTCATTCTCACTAGTATTAGGATCTTTCAAAGGAAGTCTAGGGTTAAACTTTATCGTAGAAGCAACAATATAGGTGATTCAACACATATACATAGAACAAATATAGCTTGAGAATCATGACCACATATCTCATATCTCATATTTCTCATATTTTGTACGTTAGGCCCTCTAACTTTCTCCAACTGTCGGTTCACCCTTTGTGAAGTTCATCTTGTCACATATTCCATAATCGAGGTCCTTCTTTGAAAAAAGCTTGATGTCGATGTTGGTTTCCAAATCACATCTCAAATATATCGTCTCAACTAATACAAACTTATGTACATGAATGCATGAAATCCCACTAGAAATGTGTAGCACAAACAAATAAGAACACTAACCATCTATCTCATTAAGGTTATAGACTAGTTGGGCTTGCATGATAAAAGCTCATCTAACAACATCAAATCCTCAAATGCCAAATTTATATCTTCATGAATCAAACTTATTCTACTAGCCTATATACTACCCTAACATTTGTCATGGCTCTAAATTATTTAGATTCTACGTATATCATCTAAGAGTTCCCATCTATAAATATATACATAGAATTCTAATAGATTTTCTCCAATACTTAAACATGTGATGGAGAATTTCCATATTCCCTTCTAATGAGGACCAAATCAAAAAGGAAGTTGATATACACATCAGGGAGTGTAGTATTGAGCCACCCCTAAATAAATAGTAATAACACATGTATACTTGTGTAGCTACCCTAACGACATGCTTAAGATCATATATCCTATGTGAGAACTACCTGCAATACCTCCCCTCCCTCACTCTGCTGAACATGTGTCACTTACCTCAGGTGATTAGAAGAAGAAGAGAAGAACTTCAAGATATACACAATTCTACACCTAGTTCACGAACATCTAGGACCTAAGAAGCTATGTCTTATATGGACAAGCTACTTAAGGTTATTAGGATATTTAGATTTCATATTTGACCTATATTCTATGTCATGACAAATTGTAAGGTATTTAGATGTTATTCATTCAATAATATGAACGTTAACACCCTAAAGAAGAATCTCATCATACCTAGTGATGTGACAATATTGAGTACCTTATAAAGGAGCGTCTCTAGCTAAATACTTGATGTACTATGAACAACATACTTCAAAAATATATGATTATCCATCAAAACATGCACAAGTATATCACAAATGTATCTTATCTAAGTATTAAATGTACCCACTAGTCTTCATCAGCAGCAAGTTTTCATACACAAATAGAGGTTATGCATAGTGAATATGAACAATCAGAAACTACCATATAGTACTCGTATATAGAAGAAATCCATGACTTTATTTGGAAAATTCAGTTACATATTAGTGGTAGAACGCAACTTAATATGTATATCACTATAGATGACCTACATAATCTTTTCACCTAAAACTTGCTACAAATACTCTTGACTTCAACCTTGTTGCCTTGGTAAATTGGATCCAAAATACTTTTAAACAGGGGAAAAATTTAGCACATAAGTTTTGAATAACTGGATCCATAAAAGACATAGCTAATGGAGAAAGGAATCATATAAGTTCAATATCAAAAGATATCTTGCAAAAATACAACAAGAAATAAATAACTAAACATTTTAACACATTTTCGTTAAAAAACTCATATTTTAATCATATATTTTCCCATTAAGTTAGGTGCCATTAGGGCAACAACTTCAAATTAGATAAGGACAACACAAGTTTCACATAAGTTTTTTAATTTAAAAAAAGGGCATCACTGATTTTTCCCAAAAGTCTATCAATTTCTAATTTAGGAATGGCGTCCAAATGTTTACTAGAAGGAATGAATACTTCTAATTCAAGAAGGGCATGCACAAGTTTCCCATAAGGGATGACCACTTCTACTTGAACAAAAGTATGTAAAATTTTACACAAAGGCTAGACACTTCTAATTAAAAAAGGGAAATCAAAATATTCATATAATGTAAGTAGTCTTATTTATGTAATGATTCATCAAGATAACTATACAAAAAAAGAAGGTAAAAATAGGAAATATGTAGTTCTTATAATAGAATATTCCAAACAATATGAAATAATAAATTCTGGTTAGAATGGACTAGAAAGTTATCAAAAAGTATAACCCCACATAAAAATCCTAACAATATTGAAGTTTCCACTCAAGCAGACATGGTCAAAAGGCATGAGCCATAAAACCATATTATATTCATATCTAGAAGACATGAGGACCTAGAAATTGTTTCATTCCAAATGTGTGACACCATCAACTTATTATGTACATGTAGTAAGAACAATTTCTGGCCAAAAGGTATAAGAACATATGTGCCATTTTTATCTAAATATGATCAAGGTCAAAAGGATTCATTAGTGGCATATTATTTAAAATATATCATCCATTTATCATGAAAACATAATCATACCCTCATTTATGTTGGGAAATACGGTCACAGAGTATAGCAGTGGAAACAAAATTTTATCTGTCTATATTTCCATAGTAGCAATATTGTGTTAGCTACTATGAAATAGGAAGGATGGTTTTAGCGAGTTATACCTGGTCCTAGAGCAAGTCCAGTGACAAAACTCACTTCTTTGCAACTACTGACTAGTTTCTCTTAGACAGTGGTTATGGAGCTCCTGGTCTTCACCATGAACAACTATCTATGAAACTTCTACAGTGACTCCAGTGGTCTCATCATGGACTACAGGTTGACTTTGCTCTCCGAGCAGCAGCCAAAGGACTCCTGCCTCTAGAGTATTCCACATGGTCCAACTAGAACTCCTATCATTCACCACAAACAGATAGGAAGGAGTTGTCCCTCCCATTGGTGTACTAGTCACCAACCTACTCTCCCACCAACAATGATCACCAATTGTTTCTCTCTCATTGGTTATTTCTCCCTGTCAGGTCAGACTTGCCTGGGCTCTCTCAGTTACCACAACCAGAGAGAATAATAGTTGTCAGAGGAACTAATCCTTAGTTGTCTGTGTTGTGTTTTGGGAAGCCCCCAATACCCCTCCTTTTATAGGTCAGGTTAGGGTTTCAGTCTGTATAGGATTGTGCGGGAGTGGAAGAGACCCAAAACTCTTGAATTTTTGCAACCTACGACAGCCGAAACGGTTTCCAAGTGACCCACATGGCCTTATGGTCACCCGATATGATTGTCTCGCACTGTCAGATGGTCGTCTAGAAGTTTCCCAATCACAAATGAATTTGGAAATTTCTATTCCAATTAATATCACATATTAATTTACTTTCACTCCAAGTTTGTGCAATCAAAATTATTTCGGAGACATCTAGAATGTTAGTTTGGTCCAACTATGCTATCTCACCCAGGAGAGACACCCATCTCGCTCACCCATATGGATGTCTAGTGAGTCTGAGATGAGGTGATCGGTTCAATCACATGGCACTGGATGATTTAAGGGCAACTTAGCCAATTTGAATTCTGATTACAGACAACCTAAACGGCTATCTCAACACTTGAGACACCCATCTCGTAGCCTAAACAGTCGACCGTCTCACCCAGTACGATGGTCATTTGATGATTCAGTTAGCCAATCTATTGATTTGTTGCATGAATTAAATACCAAAATGCTTTAGTGATCAATCCAATTGTCATTACAAATCAAACTACTCTTCTATTTAAGTTCCTATGTGTGTGACCCTATAAGTCCTATGTAACATTGGTAGTGAATGTCCATAATTGGTTTATAACATCACAAGCAGAGGGTGTTGCTAAGTCTCACATCAGTGCTACCCAAGTAAATAAAATATTGGAGAACAACTTCAACCTACAATTTGTGTAAGGTGTTGTAGTGATTGTATAATTCCTTTGCCTCTAATATCCTGGATGAACTTGAGGCATGTAAGTTCATCCACTCAATGTTCAATCCATGTTTCATGAACCAAGAGTAGAATGTCTGAGATATTTTCCCATCAATTTCATATATTGATTCACATGCACATGCATGCACATGTGTTTCTTAGTCTCACTTATTAAGTGGCCATGATATCATACTCCAGCAGGAAGGACAAATCCCATATCTATCACTCACACTCTATCCCCATCCATCAAAGTCACCCAATCATCACTGTTATAACAACCCATGTTTTAGGATTGCGTTTGACGATGTCAAAGCATACCCAATGACATGTGATGAGTTTAGTGATTTTAGATCTAAGAATCACAATCACCACCTTCACTATGAAAGATGACTGTAACCATCACCACCATGTGTCGCTCTCAAGGTGGGTCTGTCTGAGACATTGTTCCCTAACATTTATATGTGTGCTTGGTTTTATATTACCATATCATGACTTAGTGAGACTCAGTCCTCAAACAACTCACACTCCAGACTTATGTGTTACTGGTGTCTATCTACCTCCCACAATAACAACGAACTAGGGACATAATGATAATATGTATATTTACTCTTAAAATTTGTATAATCCCATTTCCACAAGGCTGATACTTGAAGACATATGCCATTGAGTAATATTATTCTCTAGACATTCATAGTGTTTCCTCATTATCTTATAACTGAGTGAAACATAATGAATTGGAAGCTTATCGTTATGAGTATTAATCAAATCCTTTAAGGTATATTCCATGTCAATCATCATATGATTGGATCTATGGGTATCCCTTACCAATATACTCCCACTTGTACTTAGAGACAATCACCAACGGATCTCATCCTTAGTGACTGCACATGTCCAACATGCTTCTGATGCGCAAGTGCTTTATCCAGTGGCTTAGCAACATTTTTCTAATAGTCGTTTCATTGCATGTTTCCTTATCTCTTTTATGTGAGAAGAAACCGCCGTAATATGGTATATGATATTCCTTGCCTTTCACATAGCTCCATAGTTGTCAAAGTATTTATACTAAATCATCAATGGTTGGAACATCTATAAGTTCATCATATGTACTTCTAGATCCATATTGTATCATTCCGTGTTCACAACACATGTATACTTGACTTCTATTGTAATATAGAACTAATGTCCATTACTTTGAAACCCTTCTATCTAACAACATTTCTCCTTTAAATCAAAATATTTATTTTGTGATCACATTATCATTATGGAAGCTTGCATCGATGTAACTCTTTACATCCAACTCTTCCTTTTATTGTTATCCTTATTGAATGGAAATTTATCCTTAAGTACTTCAAAGGTACTAATGGATGTCTTTATGACATTCCAATAACCCTTATTAGATTTTAATATCATCTTTTCATGTACAATACATACAAGATTATATGGGATAAGTAGGTTAATAGCTAACATGATATATCCATTATTGTACCATCCTTTAGAATCTTAATCATGCTATTTCCATTCTTTGCAAGAATTTGAACATAAGGTTCATGAGAGACGAATCCTGATTCTCTATCATTGAATCCTTCTGTGTTGAACTCTTTCAATACATTGTTATTGAACATGTTCAAACTTCCATTGTGAAACGTTCAAGAACTATCTCTATAGATCTTGATCTTTATCTCATAAGATGTTTCATCTTATCATTTATTGCTAAAGGGTTTTTGTGCCAGCTCTCAATATTCATAATATTTGTTATTCCTCATCATATGTGGAATATTGATATTTTCTCCCACTAAATATTTTATAATCACATATTTCATATTCTCTCTTGATTCAATTTAAACTCTGACCATCTTGTCAAGTCAAAAGATCCTCCTCTGAGTTGCTTGTTTCAATCCCAGGTAGTTTATAGACTTTATTTGCATTCTTTGAAGTTGAAAAACCTTTTAGGTTGTGTCATGTACACATCCTCTAATCTATATAATCTTATTTTTCTTCATATGAAAAATCTCATAGTCTATCTTAACTACAACGACAAGCATTTCAATTGGTAAAGAAATTTCTATCATGTTCAACAACTTCAACTGAATTGCAAACTTTTCAACCAGTTTGTCCTTTTATGTTATCCTTGTAGGTCTATGCCAAAAGACCCTATTGCACCCATTAGGTATTACCCCTTAGGTGGCGCTATCAAGGTCCTACCTTGTTAGCTTACATGGATCTCATAATACTAGAAATACCTTCTAGTTTACTAGTTGGCTCATTTATTTTGACCAACCCATATGAATTGTTGGATCTCCAATCTTAGATGTGTTTTACTAGGACTTTTTTTGTGTTACACGATGAACCTCAGATTCCACAACTTGTAATTCTCATTGTTATCATTGTACCTTTTTATTGAGCTTGAACATTTTGAGTTCTACTTTTACTCCCACTGCTTCTTTGGGAATTCAGTTATCCAACTAACAAACACATTTCTATTGAATTGGGATGAATAGTATCATTCAAAAATTGTGGTTTGTGGATAAAACTTTTCAAGATATTAATATGGTTTCAATCCTTTAGACATATTGGGACATTCCCAAATCATATAATATATGATGTCTAATGAACCATTCAGAAGGTACATTATTTAGTGATAGGCATATATATTTAGGAGGATATAAGAAGACTTGATTAATTCATAGTTATATCATGATTTATCATGGTATAATTCCTTCATTCTGATGCATCCTCATGTTAAGATGGATTCAACTTGTGATACATTATCACAATTACTTAAGGTACTCAAGGTATTGAAATAAAGTATTCTAAAGTTCTGTAATACTTTTATCAAAGTTATACTTCATTTAGAATCTATTTGAACACTTCAAGAGATTTATGTTTCTACTTTACGAAGTACATATCATCATATTACCAGTAAGTGAAATGAAGTATGAGTAATTATCTATAGCATTCATTCCATAAGATCTACATGCATCATATACATGGGGTATGATGGATTACTTATCCTTCCACTACATCTAGTAAAGGATGACATGTCACTGTGTGCATAAACAAGGCTTTTCATGTTTCCTTAGATTCAATAACCAAGGGAATCTAGATTTACATCTATATGTATTCTAGGCATGTCCTTCTCATAGTCATATAAGATGACTAATGCTAATGATAGTCTTGAGTTATCAATTATAATCCTTTGGTATAAACATTATAAAAATTCATCTTTGGAGCATTTTGCATAAATATCGCAAAATGTTTTAGGGCCAATGCCATGCAAGATCATATCTTTGAAATAGAAACACTGATAATTCTTTATTGATAATAATCCTTGTCCATACAAGATGCATAAAGAAAATGTTTCTATTCTAATGACATAATGATATAGCAGTTCTAATAACTCTATTACATGCACATTGGGATAAGATAAATTTAAAGGTAGACTATGGCTTCCGCAACACCTGATCTGCCTTGTCCATATTTGTCCTTCAATGAGGGATTTTACTTCTTGTCAGATCCTGCACATCAGTATGTCAGATATCTTACCTGGTATCATATACCAATATGAAGAAGTAACCAAATTAATCTTATATTGTTTATACCTGAAGTGGAGAACTCAATTCCATCCTTCGTATTCTTTAGTTCCTCTAACCAGAGTGGGCAGTATCTTTTCCTATGTCCCAGCTGGTGACAATCACCTCTTTGTTTCTTTACTCCACCTTTTACCTTGATATCTGAAGACTTCAGCTTCTGGGTAGCTTTTGAACTCTTCTTAGCTTTTCCTTTGCCTTTACACTTCCCCTTTGTCTTGGTGATCACCATCACATACTAGGGCTTGTCTTTCTTCATTTGCGTCTCAACTATTCTCAACATGACCAACAACTCTGTCAATGGGTTCTCAAAGTCGTTCAAATTGTAGTTAATGACTAACTAACTATATGACTTTGGAAGGGACTACAAAAATCACACATGTGGCTAACTCTTGGCCCAAAGGGAATCCCAGTGTAGCTAGGTTCTCAACATACCCAATGAGCTTGAGTACATGAGGACCTACTAGATCTCTTTCTACCATGATGCACTCGAACAACGCCTTGAAGACATCATATCTCTCATGTCTTACCTGATCTTCATACATGTTCTTGAGATGTGTGACCATCTCAATCACCCTCATGTTCTCATGCTGCCTTTGCAACTCATGGTTCATGGAGCATAGAATCAGGCACTTGACATCTACAACGTCTTTAAAATGCTTCTTATATGCATCATTGTCAGCCCTTGGAGCATTTTGAACTGGTTCCTCTGGTTCTGGCATTTCCAGGACATAGAGCTGGCGCTCTTGTGTGATAACAATTCTCAACGTCCTGAACCAGCCATGGAAGTTGTTCCCAGTAAGTATGTCCTTCTCAAGGATGGCTCATAGAGAATAATGATTATTTTTTGTTGCCATTTGATTCTACAAAAGAATTTGCAATTTTGTCAAAAACATATTTTTTATTTGATTAGATTACAATTTGGGAAATAATCATTAGGTCTTTAATTAATTATCGTTCTCATTATTTTGTTCAAATTGATAACAATCAAGTATCAATTTGGAAAATTGCAGTAAACAATTTTTAAATGAGCCCGGGCCCAAGATAATTCAACTGTGGCCCGATCAACACCCCAAAACATAGTTAATCATTAAGGTAAGCAACTTTTACCAATTGCATCATACACAATTATGGATAGATGATATGCGTAACTCTTTTCCATAATCATTTTTATGCTTCTAGGCCCATACACTCTGAGAAACACCAATTAAGCCTGATCCAATAGACAATACGAGAATAATGGATCCCGCTTTGGCGGTACCAACATTACTACCATCACACTTCCATGAGGTAGACGATGCACCATGCTTTAGCGTAACCTACACTTGGTCGAACAAGCTTTTCATGTGTATTGCTATTGGAAAGCATCTTAGACTTAATATGTTTGATTGAGTGGTTGTATATATATATATATATATATTGTATCTAATAACCACATATATAGTACACATCTTATACGTGCTATATCTCACAACGTAAACATGCTATGTAAAACAAAAAATGATGGTTATGGCGATGTCTACTTGTAATTCCTTGGAGCCACAAGGAATTACTACCACCTAGGTCAATCATCAAATCTTGCCTCTTGGCTGGTTGGTTGGTCCTTTGGTCCAAATGATGTTTGGACTCCTTCTAAATGATCGATCGGGCCCACTAGAATTATCATCTAACCTCCTATCCAATGAATGTTTGGACTCCTTCCAACTGGTTGATTGGATCCACCAAACAGTCATCTGGTCCCATCTTTCAATCCTCCTTGGTCCTCCAAATAGTCTTCGTGTCTTGCAAACTGGTCATCTCAACCGACGACTATCATCATCTTCATCATTGCAAGAAAGAAAACTATCATATTGCTACTTTATTACATTGAATAAGAGAAACGTCAAGTTACATTTGAGCGGAGCAAAGGTAGAAAAGAGTTTACTTTACATTACAAAGAGGGAGGTAGAGGCTTGGTACATAGATCGAGATAAACATGAACCAAACCATCCAATCATACACAGATACTGGGTATTAGCCATAATCACACTACACATCCATCATCAAATCCACTTTTAGGGCAAGACATGTAAATTGCATATATATCTATATGTTATTTTGGGATTACGTGGTCTTTGATCATATTTTCATATGAGACAGTTTAAATATTCACATTGTATGTAATAAATAAATGATTAAATAAAAAATCCAATCATATTTATTATCCTAAAACATAGTATGTTAACATGGCTGTAATACCAACTTTGAGAATTATGGGAACAAAGTATAGTAGCAGAAACAATATTTTATCTGTCTTTATTCCCATAACATCAAGATCGCGTTAACAACTATGAAATAGGAAGGATGTTTTTAGCGAGTTATACCTAGTCCTGGAGTAAGTCCAATGACAAAGCTCACTTCTTTGAGCCTACTAACTAGTTGCTCTTGGACGGTGGTTGTGCAGCTCTAGGTCTACACCGCAAATAGTTGTCTATGCAACCTCTACAGTGACTCCAGTAGTCTCTCCATAGACTACAAGTTGACTTTACTCTCTGAGTAGCAACCAAAGGACTCCTGCCTCCAGATCAATCCACAGAAACCAACTAGAACTCCCGTTGTTAACCAAAAATGGATAGGAAGGAGTTGCCCCTCCTGTTGGTGTACTATTCACCAACCTACTCTCCCACCAATAATGATCACCAGTTGTTTCTCTCCCATTGGCTATCCCTCCCTATCGGGTAGGACTTCCTTGTACTCTCTCAATTACCAAAACCAGAGAGGACAATAGTTGTTAGAGGAACTGATTCTCAGTTGTGTGAGTTATGTTCTTGGAAGCCCAGAATACCCCTCCTTTTATAGGCGAAGTTAGGGTCAGGGTTCCGAGACTGTACGAGATTGTGTGGGAGTGGAAGGGACCGTAAGATCTTGAATTTTTGCAACCTGCAACAGATGAAGCAGCCATCTGGTGACCCAGACGTTCATCTCACACTTCCAAATGACCATATGGAAGTTTCCCAATCGAACACAAATTTGACAATTTTGATTCTAATTAATATACCATATTAATGTACTTGCACTCCAAGTTTGTGCAATCAAAACTATTCATAAAACATCTAGAATGTTCGTTCGTCCCAACCAAGGCATCTCGCCCAAGTGATATGCCCGTCTCACTCACCCAGACAGCCATCTGGTGAGTCTGAAATGAGTCGGTCGATTCAATCACATTGAACCGGTCGGTTCAAAGGCATAACTTAGCCAATTAAAATTCTAATTACCCTGACAACCCAAAATGAATGTCTTAACACGTAAGACACTTGTTTGGTTGCCCAAACGGCTGTCTCACTCAGTGAGATGGTCGTCTCATAGTTCATTTATCCAATCTATCGGTCTATTGCATGAATTGAATACCTAAACACTTTAGTAATCAAACCAATTGTCATTCAAGATCAAACTCCTCTACTCTGTAGATGTGAAAGTAGATGGCTCGAGGGTGTGGAAGGGGCAGAAGGGGGAGAGGACATAGGTGAAGCCTGAGCAGGATCGAAGGCAGGGGGAAAGTTGTTGTTGCAGAGTCGATGTCGTCAACTCCTCCTGTTGGCCAATCGGTGGATAACAGAGATGGAAGTAGGCAGACTCCTTCTTATGTTCCCCCAAATTCATCTACGACTTTGACGCGAAAGGAGAAGGATGTGGCATCATCTTCATCCAACCACCCCAGTCCCCCCCCCAAATAGCTGCTCTGAAGTAGTGTCGCCGTCTCTCCTGGCTAATTGGCTCCTATCTAGTCGGCTAGATAGAGAGACGGTGGAGGTAGCCTCAGTCGAATTCATCCAACCCACTATCAAGGATGGTGTTCAGTGTGCTTCAATCTCCAGTACGGAGTGCCCAAATCCAAACTGGGACAATTACCTATCTATATGATTTGTCAGGAGAAAACCCTTCAAGGGTCAGCTAGCGGGTTGGATTCGTAGTAAGTGGCGGCCAAGCGGACCATTTGAGATTGTCTCTGAAGAAAGGGACATATTCATCGTTCGTTTTCCATCATACAGTGAGAGAGAAAGGGTTTTTGATGAGGCACCCTGGTTCATGGATGGCGCCCTCATCATCTCCAATGCCGGGCGACCTGGTTCCCCTCTCCAACCCCTTTCCTTCCAATGTCTTCTAGTGTGGTTCAAGATCGAAAACATGGGCCTCCCATGGATGCGATCCCACATTGTGAGAGTAGCCAGTACCATAGGCAATCCGCTAGACATTGCGGATATCTCGTTATCAGCAGAGTGCCTTGGTGCGACGTCCGTCTGCATCAAATTCATCTCCACACAGAGTTTGCCTAAGTACGTGACATTGGAACTAAATGCCAAGATGATACAACTCAATCTTGAGATTGTATCTAAACCCACGTTTTGCTCAAGCTACAAATACTTTGGTCACATGGTTGGTGACTGCCCATGGGTGACCAAGAAAATTGCCCCCTGTGTGGATCTGCAAATAAGGAACAAAACAACTGAAGGTGCTCAAAGGAATGCCAAAGCTAAGATGGGTTACAAAGGGATACCTATGGTTTCTTCTAATTCCAATGCAGATTAGGAGAAGGCCTATGAAGACCAAGATTCTATTATTAGCAATGAAATTCTCCTGGAGTCCATTTCACAACAAGTGAAGGATACTCTTCTCACCTCTATGACTTAACAACAGAATCAGCCATCCTCTTCTAACATTCATCAGGACGAGCCTGACTTGTTTAGGCCTCCACCAGTTGACAACATTGGGAGAGTGAACTTTGACTGGGAACTGGAGAATAGAAGCAGTGAGGGATCGAGCTCTGAGTCCTGGCGAGTCAACAAAGTTTGGGAAAGCTTCGGATTCTCAGCTGATTACCAATTGAGAAAAGAGAACCAACTTGAAGATGATGAAGGTTCTAATGCCTATTCATGTTCAGACCCTGATTCAGAACACTACGAACCTGATTCAGTGGATTTTGGTCAATCAAAATCCAAAAACAAGAAGAAACCAACAAGGAAAAAAAGGGATGGGATTTAGCTCTAAGCTTCTCCTTCTGGCTTCTCGCTGCTTAGTCTTACGAGGGTTGTCCCTGCAGAATATTGAATCTCTAAGTTTGTTGAGCATAATGATGGCCTTTCGTCTTTCTCCTTCCCCACAATTTCAGTGATGAGGACAAAGCTAGTGGAAAGGAGGGTTGGATTCAAAGGTCATAATTATGTTTCGATTGCTTAGTAGAACCACGTCCTTCTCCATGGTCACTTAAGAAGCAAAGCAAGTTTGAGTATAATAAGGATTATCTAATCCAAAGTATGATGTTTCTTGTTTGGACTGGTGACGATTGATTCTTGTCTCGATACTGGATGAGTCTTCACAATTTCAGAGTGATGGGCATATAGCTAGTGTTGCCTTAGTTAGTAGGAAGCTCATGTTAATTGTTATGGAGTCTTTATGAGACCTTGTGCTTCTGTTTATCTATTCTCCTATTAGTGCTAGTCTTCCTGTGTGAAGCCTTTGATCTGTTTTCATTTTTCTTTGATGCATCTTTAGCGAGCCAGAGGGTGCTTATCTTTCTGTACCCAAAGTTTTTGGGATTTTTTTATATAGTGATAGGTTTTTTTCTCGAACAAAAAAAAAGATCAAACTCCTCTTCTAGATGAGTTCCTATGTGTGTGACCCTATAGGTCCCATATCACATTGGCAGTGAATATCCATAACTGGTTTATAACATCACAAGCAGAGAGTGGTGCCTAGTTTCACATCAGTGATACCCAAGTGAATGGAATGTTGGAGAACAACTTCAACCTACAATCAGTGTAAGGTGTTGTAGTGATTGTATAATTCCTTTGTCTCTGATATCTAGGATGAACTTGAGGCATGGAAGATCATCCTCTCAACATTTAATCCCCTTGAACCAAGAGCAGACTGTCTGAGATAATGTGACCTCAATATCATTTATTGATTCACATGTGCATGCAAATGTGTTTCTCAGTCTTGCTTATCAAGTGGCTAGGATATCATACTCGACTAGGAGGGACAAATCCTATATCTATAACTCACAGTCTATCTCCATGTATCATGGTAACCCAATCATCACCATTATAACAACTCATGTTTGAATACTGCATTTGATGATGTCAAAGTGTACCCAATGACATGTGATGAGTGTAGTGATTTTAGGTCTAAGAATCACAGTCACCATCTTCATTATGGGAGATGATTGTGACCACCACAAACATGTGTCTCTCTCAAGGTGGGTCTGTCCGATATACTATTCCCTAACATGTATCTGTGTGCTTGGTTTAATATTACCATATCATGACTTAGTGAGACTCAGTCATCAACCGACTCACACTCTAGTGTTATGCATAATTAGTGTCTATCTACCTTCAACAATAAAAACTGAATCTAGGGACATAATGAGAATATGTATATGTACTGTTAACATCCGTATGATCTCATTTTCTCAAACGTAATACTTGAAGACATACATCATTGAGTAATATTATTCGCTAGACATTCATAGTGTTTCCTCATTATCTCATAACTGAGTGAAACAAAATGAATTAGAAGCTTGCCTTTTTGAGTATTAATCAAATCCTTTAAGGAATATGCCATGTCAATCGTCATATGATTGGCTCTATGGGCATACCTTACCAGTAATATATATATATATATATATATATATATATATATATATATATATATATATATATATATATATATATATATATATATATATATATATATATATATATGTGTGTGTGTGTGTGTGTGTGTGTGTACATATATATATATACATATATATATATATATATATATATATATGTATATATATATATCAATTGGTGAGTATCTTAAAAAACCAATTAAGGTAATAAGTTTTTTTAGATCTTTTTCTCCACATTAAGATGTATATATGTTAGTTATATTTGTACTATGCTAATATTTTTACGGTATTAGAAAGATATACCTTAAGTCAAAAAGTATGGGCCATCAGATCCTTTATTATAGGTTTAGGATATCTGATGACAGAAAGGAGTGCCCCTTCAACTTGCGACCAATCACATCGCCTTCAATTGGGTAGCATATGGACCTAGATTGGATTGTGGTTGGACCTTGTATGGTACACATCAAATATAATCGAAATTGTGCAACAACAAGCCCCTTATCTCTTTCCTAGCTCACATGTGCTCTTCTACTTCCAATCTCCCATTTCATATATTCTCTCCCATTTCCCTATTCCACACTTAGAATAGAATAATGCCATGATATGTCCTTTGAGGAGCATTGCTGCTCGATGTAGCTCAGAAAATGGGGAGAAATCCTATTCTTGACCCCTACCATGCACTAGCACCCTACCTGTCAATTGGGCGGATCAGATATTGAATGAGTAGTGGACAATGCATCTCCTAATAGGGTTGTTGTATAGAGTGCAGAAATGGAAAGGCTCATCCTCCCTTGTTCTTGTATATGAAGCATTCTGATATTTTAAACACCTCCATGGAGGTTGCAGAGTGACTAGAGGGGTGTGGTAGGATCTGGTATTGTTTACCTACTTGCCAGTTCCTCCGCGTGAAGTAGAGGAGTATGCATTAGTAAGAAGGAGATCAATTTACCTCATCTCTTCTCTAATAACAGAGAAAATTAGTGACGCAAATCGACAAGATCTGAACTCCAAAACTCTAATCATAGTTGCAAAAATGGTAATTCACAAGGGTCTACATGCCACTCTTTTGGTTAAAAATGAAGGATAATAACAATGTGCAATGGTCAAAATCAAACAAATAAGTAATAAGTAGATTCACCCAAAAAGTAAACTAATATTTGGCACAATAGTGGTCACACTCATTGAATAATCACACCATTTTGGTCAAAGTCAAAGAATAAGTCATCAACCATGGCAAATATGTTAAGTCATCAACCATGACTAAATTTGCCTTTCTCCTCTAAATTTTATAACCTACAAGCCATAATTGTAAAAATTACATATTTTGATCATTCTTTCATTATACTCTATACTCCATCTTGGCCAAAATAGTCAGACCAAAAGAAAATTTTTAGTGGCTTAAACAGTTCTTTCAAAAGGCCAATTTTCAAACTCATTTCCCACAAATTTATTCTTAAAATTCAAAGATCCTTCAAGCCATCAAAAGAACTTTCCATATTTTGACAACATATTTTATATACATTAGTCCATTTCGATGTTCAATAAATATTCCTTTGACCACGGAAACATCAAAAAACCACTTATCTTTAAATTAATAATATTAAACTACATCCCAAATCTATGTAAGTCTAATTCTTGAATTTGTTTCCTAAAATATCCAACGTCCACCATTTTTCACATCACCGAATAAATAAGATATCACACATTATTTGTATATTCATATTTCTAGAACTCCGTTATTAATAAACCTAATGTCAGTTTGTGAAAAACTATCCCCAAAATGTAGGTTATTACGCCTTGATACATATAATTTTTTTGGATATCAATTAAGGAGAAAGGGTTTTAATTTACTACACACACGTGGTAGAACATAGTCATTGCCTTTACACTAGTGTTCTGATATTCATCGAGTTTCAAAACAAGTTCTTTTCTCCCCCTGATTTCACTTCATTATATTTTTTTCTTTTTTTTTTCAAGTCCTTCTTGTGTTTTTTTTCAATTTGACTAAGATTTGATTTATAATACTTTATTTTTTTTTCGGACTTATTTTCACATAGATACTACCATTGATGCATTATAACCTACTTCTCAGAGAGTATAGAACAAGTCCCCCCGTAACCATCACTACAACCACAACATACTTTACCAGTTGAGCAAGTTGTTAAGTTTAAGCCACAATGTTTTTGGGGTGGGTTGACGACTGTTGTCGAACCGCCCCAAATTCGGACCATGTCTCAAAATGCTAGGGTATGATCTAGGTGAAGAAAAGTACCATATCTATCTTGTGTATATCCAGCTTAGATCATATTAACTTGCTAATATCCCCTTTGATAAATATTGATAATTATTATAACATTCTTTTCTCATGTGAGTTTTTACCAAACATTTATTGTATGGAGTATTACATTCTGCAATGTCATTGAATTCTATAATATTATATGCTGTAGATTTTTATTAGCATTATATTTGTGTAGGAAACAATTGGAAAATGTTAAAAACGTTATATTGTATAGTCTATACCAATTGTAAACGGGAAATGAATCCAATATAAACTAGTGCATACTTGCTAGAAATTTGGTGAATGCAAAACTAGTTTCGTACTTGTTCCGAAAATGACAACACTGTATCTTCGGGGTCTTTGAAAGGGCTCGCAAAATGCTTTTAGGACCCGTAATGGCGTGTCTGCAAGTACTGTAATAAATGATAATATTAACCGACAAAGGCTTTGTTCGCATTTCCCAACAATACGCTGACGAAACAGTGATAGATCGAAAATCGTAATTGACGTTCCTAAGCTAACCGTCAAATATGCAGTGCAGCAGATGCAAACCTAAACGTAGCGCTGCCTTTAACGTTATAAATTTTGTACTAGGTCAACAACTAAGCATCGCTCTCAAATACGACATAATCTACATGGATGGCGCTTACTTTTTGTCATGATTTTGTTTTAAGCCTTACTTTTTGTCATGCTCTAGCAACAACTCTTTCGTATCCAATGAACTGAGAGAATCAGTTGATTGTTCATTTATATTGCCGGGGTGGGGGGGTGGAGAGACGCAATAGTTGCGTATTTAAGGCTGTCCAACTTGTAACTGGAGTTTGTACTACAATTAGGAACGTGATGATCAGTATTTCGGGTCTTTGATAATGGCTTTTAGATCGCATTTATAACGATCTGTTCAACACCAAATTGTCAATAACAACGACACTATTACATGAAATTGGCTTCTACCGTTAAATCATCATATATAAGTTGAGTTGACCTTCTTGCATGGTGTCTCCTTCTTCGATGGTTGCGCATTTATATAGATTCAGTCACAGGATTGGTTTATATAAAACAGGAAACGAAACTCTTTTCCAACTTTTTTTTCACAAACCATAATACTCCAATCATTTATAAGCTAAAGGGTAGACAAATTGTTCATACAGATGTCAGACCCTGGGGGGGAAGCCACAGAGGTTTCAAAGTAAAATCCACTCTAGTGGAAGTTCTTAAGACATTTTTAGCAATTGCTCAACAACTAGATTGTGAGTGTGTGGGATGAAATAGATGTTTGAAGAGTTAATGTTGTATTTGGTGGAGTTCAAGAGTCTTTGTGAGGATTGAATATTGGCAGATCAACTGTTTGCTTAGTGCACATTGAGACTGCCGGTTTGGAGTTAGACAAAATGATGAAATTATCCAGGTCCATCTCATGACAGAGATGGGCCGATCTCCTTGTAGCTTGGATCTCCTCTTAGAGAGCACATGAATCATGTCTAAAGTGTCCCACACCTCAGATGCAATAGACATTTTTGTTTACAACATGGTTTCTTGATGAACTTCTTCCAAAGGAAATGTTGAAAGCTGCATTTGTAAAGACGATGAAGTTCTTTACTAATAAGGTATGGGCACATGCAGCGGAATTGGTTTGACAAATTGTGGAAGTAAAGAAAGTTTCTTGGAGAGAGGTGATAGTGTTGGATCTTTCACAAATGAAGCGGGAAAGGGTAGTAGCAGGTAACCTCCGCCCATTGGGAACAACTTCATTGCGACCAGTCCATAGGGCTCTTTGGGACATGAGCCACCAAAAGGTTTTCACTCTCTCAAGCATTTTTATCTTCCATTATACTTTCCAATTTTCCTCAATGTGTTGCTCCTTGTCTGTGCAAATCCACCCATTGGTAGATCTTACAATAAGGTCATCACTAGTTTTATGGTCCAAGCCCAATGATTGCTGCCCGAGTTTGGGGAAGGCGGAGGAATCCCACTTATGCAATTCCAAGTATAGTTTGGGAGAGGGTGGTGCATGAATTCCCAATCTCAATCCCCGGCTAGGCTGATCATAGAAACCACTTTCCGGCCTTCTAGTCCTGAGGGTATGCAAACCCGTATCCATTTATATGATGTTGCATTCACTAAGGTATGCATTATTCCATACATTGGTTTTAATGTCATCGTTAATGATCTTCTTGTTGTTAGATACTAACATTGAAACATTATTTCTAATGAAACTCCATGATGAGGAGTACGGTTCGGACTTGAGCCATCCATTAGTGGTATATTTCATACTCATAGTTTTGACCCAGAGTTTTATAGGACAATTAATGAAATTGAAATCATTCTTGAGCATCAAAGCACAACTATAATGATTGGCATCTTTGTCTTCAGGACCTCTGATATTCTTATTTGAGGATACTTCTTCAAGGAGATTAGTGTGGTTTCTTCTGATCTCTAGCCCTAAACCAAATGAAGTTGCACACATGGCGTTTGATATCGTCGCATAGAGAAGGGGATAATGAGATAGATTGCATGGTGTAACAAGCATTAGAATGCAAACTTTGCCACTATAATTCTAAATATAAGAGAAAGGTGACATAAGACCTAGATATTCATCCCAGATTTTAGAGATTTGAGGATGGTATAATAGGCATTCTTGTTGACTCTGGGGTGGATAATTGGTACACGTACGTACATCCAAGGTCCTTAGTGATGCCAAGTTTCCTACTTATACTCCTCTTTAAAGTATTGCTATTGTTCAAGGAAAAGTAGCAACATGATTTGTTGGTGGAGATAGTCAATATAAAGACAGCAGAGAGGTCCTACAAAACTTTTGTAATAGTTTCAGCTTGCGTAACCGGTGTTTCATCAAGGAGAAGTAGGTCATCCACGAAGTAAACATGAGATAAAGGTTTCCAGTGCTTGGATAGAGAGATGGGTTTCTAGTTACCTTGTGAGACTTCTTCTTTTAGAGATTGACTAAGTTTTTACATGCATATCAGAAAGATAAAGGAGTCGATTGGGTCACCTTGGCATGCTTGAGTGGAGGTAGTGGGACTCCTCCCAGAGAATTGAAGAGGAACCATAAGTGATGAATTCTATTGATGGATTGACTAGATTTGTAACGGTCTCACCTTTCGGCAGCCCCCAATTAAGAAAGGTTGTAAACTCAAGATCCAATAACTAAAATTTATCAGTAGAATGAGAGGAACACAAATAAAATATAATTTGAGATGCAATTATGCTTTGTTTGGAGAAACGAGAAGAATCAATGCTGAAGTACTAAAATTCCATGTGGATATACGTCATTAATGAGGGTAATGAGGTACTTTTTCCCCTTTTATCTTTAGAGGACCCAATAACGAATAGAAATAGGAAAGGGGATGATGTGTTAGCCATGGATTGGCCCAAATAAGATAAATGTTGAAATAATAGTAGAAAATGATTGGTAAATTGTATTTAGGTGAGTTATATATGAAAATTTATCAAGAGAACAAGAAGAATGCAAAAAATATAATTGAGACCTAATTATGCTTACTTTTCCAAAAGTTCCTAAAGTTGCTATCTTTAATGTTTTAAATGTATAAAAACCCTAATTTCAAGGTTTAGATTATCATAACATGTTTAGTTGATCTTAATAGTCAAAGATTGATCTTTTTGGATAAAAAGGGTGTCTTGGATCTAGTTTGAGATTAATAGTTCTTAATCTGATGAATTAGAGTTTTCTTCAGTTAAAAATGCATATGCTGATAAAATTAGGGTTTGTAAACCAACAAGGTATTAAAAGTTGTAATTGGGGTTTGGGGAGACAAAACCATAATGAAACCCTAAGTTGACCCCAAAACCCTAACTTGGACCCCCAAGTCAGTCCTAATAGTAGATTTGGGACAAATTAGTAAAACTTGGGTATTATGCTTTATTTTTAGGACAGTTGCTTGATTGTTTGCTTTTGTTTCCTTTTTCTTGGCATTCAAGTTATTTTTGAGAAATGTATGTGGTTATTCCTATGACCACCCGACTTAATCGAATTCCATGGTTTTGGAGGTTTTTCTACATTGATTTCAGATAGACTTTTGATTGTTTATTTAATTCTTGCAATCTTTTAAGCCACTATGATTATCACATTATATAAGTATAACTTGTTGAACTATCTCTGGTGGATGTAAGTCATACATATGGGATGTATGAAATATCACTATGGTGTCAAATGATCAGGTTGGGATAAGAAGTTCGCCTTGGGAAAAGGCCTATCTAAGAAATGTCACTATGGTGACCAGTGATTGGCCTAGAAAAGAAGATCATTGTAAGGACCCTGACCCTCGATTTGGGATTACCCTATTTGTTTAATCACCTGAAGTTATGATTAGGGTTTGTTTTGTGCTTTGTTGAGAGGCTAAGGTGCAACTTGCAATTTACCCAAGTTCTAGGGTTGGTGTGCAAGTTTGTCACCTTGAGAGATGTCTTTCTTTCTCCTTGCATTCTCTAGGGTTGAGAGGATGGGTTGGGCTCTTTGCTTTAGTAGCTTTGGGCTTTGTTTGAGCCTTGTTTGAGTTGTGTTGAGCCTTGTTGGAGCTTGTATTGGGTTGGACCTTGGTGTATCGGCCAAGGGAGTGCTGGTTGTATCATGTAAGGGGGTGTATCAGCCATGGTGTGTCATGTTGCCATCTTGGGCGACACACACCCTTCACCTAGCCTCATTTGTGTCACCTTCTTTGGACAAGTGGTTGTTGCTTTCCTAAGTGGGTGGCAACTCTTGGACATGTGTTTTTGGGGCGCTGACATGTGGCAAAATCCTTGGATAAGTGTGCTAGGGGTGGGTTCCACCTTTCCTTGCTCTTCCCCTTCACCCCTTAGTATATAGACGACCCTCCCTTGCTTGCTAGGTCTCTTTGGTTCCTTTAGTTTCTTCCCTTCCTTTGGTGACCGAGCCAGGAGAAGAAAGGAGAAAGTGGTGACCGATACAGCTGGTGTCTTGGGTGACACACCTTGCTAGCCTATCCCTTTCCTTCTCTTGTGGTGGTGCCTTGGAGCTTGGAGCTTGGAGCTTTAGAGTTTGAGGTGGGTTACATAACTCCTAACCTTACTATACTACTTCTTTATCATGTTGCTTTGCTATATGTTTCGGCCATGGCATCTTCTAGCTATGTTTCTTGCTTTAATGGTTATGTGGTTGCCTTAGATGTACCCTAGGCCTTGTTGAGATATTTGCCTTGGGTTGGCCGAACCATTGATGTGGAGTTCTTTGGGCAAAACCCCTATCTCACTTAATTGTTGAGAGGTGAGCCTAGGGTTTCCTAATTCAGTAGTGAGTGGAGTTTTGGGTTGGATGGCTGATATGGTGACATACCTCCTTGTTGCCTGATAGGTTATGGAAGTTGTGCAAAACCCCTCTCTCACTTAGCTGTTGAGAGGTAAGCCAACTCTCTTGATCTTTTAGGGCTTCTTGGTGGCAGTCTTGAGGTTGAAGATGACCAACCCGTCATGGCCTTTGAACCCTTACACGATACCCTAAGTAGTCACTACTACAGAACCTACCTTTAGTGTTGGTTATTTAAAGCCTTTAGTGTCGGTTTCTAAGCGACACCTATGTGGGCGACACTAAAAGCTCACCCATTAGGCGTCAGTTCCAAAACTGATGCCCAAACTCTTCGCGCGCCACTGAAAACGCGCCATCATGGCACTATAGGCGTTGGTTATTAGATAAGAAACCGACGCCCAAACCCTTCGCGCCACAAAAAGGGCGCCATCTTGGGCACTATCAGTGTCGGTTTTTTACAAATAACCGACGACATATATCTTCGCGCCACAGGAGGGTGCCAACTTGGGCACTATAGACGTCAGGTATTAGCTAATATCTGACGCCGTATAACTCCCAACACGGCCGTGCTGGACAGCACGTCTGTGGTGTCTGGTCCACTGCCACGGCTGTGGTGTTAAGTAAATAGACGTCAGTTTCTATTAAAAACCGATACTGTAACTATTTGGCGTCAGTTTCATACAAATAACCGACGCCTATTGTTTTTTTTTTTTCTGTCAGTCTGTAGACCTGCTGTGGCTGGTCACAGGATGAGAAACCTGTTCAGTTCAGTTATGAACTGCAAGTTTTACGACATCCATTGATATCAGCCAACAACAGGCCACAAACCTGCAAAATTAACAACAAAAATATTCACACATGCATTTAGCAATGCAACCTGTAGTTCCATTTTATTTTCACACATTTAGAAACATTCATGTAGCTAGAAATCTATAGTTCCATTCATTCACATTCACATTCACACATGTAGAAACATTCATATAGCAACCAACACTTTCATTCATTTTCACTCAGACACATGTAGAAACATCCAGACATGTAGAAACATTCACACATATATTATAATTCAGAAATTCATTTACAAAATATCATTGTTTACTCATTATTCGATATCAGGATCCCAATTATATTTTAAAGCCCCCACTATTTGTATGGTTGTTGCCCATTCTTCTTTTAGTTCATTTAATTCTCCCATCGTATAGGGAGCATGTACATCTGGTAAGTCCGTTCCTGTAGTGGGGTCAGCTTTAAACACCTGTAAAGAGAATGATGTATATATATAATTAATGAGCTATAAATAAGATTGATATATTTCATATTATCTAATGAGACTATATAATACCTGAGCAATACAATCGATGTCCATACAACATGACAGACTAACACATATATAGTACATAACAACAACAACGTCGAATTTACATACAACACTAGCTTAGTACATATATAGTGGGACTTATAAGGTGTCAATCCCACCTGGTAAAACAGGTTACCGACAACTACATGTTACGACTGGGAGGTCGTGATTCAGCAACCGTATGCATTAGCAGGAGGACAAACAGATCACCATATGTTTGTCCTCCTGCTAATGCATACGGTTGCTGAATCACGACCTCCCAGTCGTAACATGTAGTCGGTAACCTGTTTTAGCAGGTGGTATCGTCACCTTAGTCCCACTATATATTTACTAAGCTAGTGTTGTATGTCAATTCGGTGCTCCTGTTGTTATGCACTATATATGTGTTAGTCTGTCATGTTGTTATTTGAATCTGAAACACTTGTGTGTGCTGCACTTTAGGTATTGTATTTGTATCCTACTTCTCTTCATTGGGGCTTCTTTTGCTGTTTCATGGCTTGCTGCCTATATATCTATATAACCTTTGGCGAACGCCTGCATATCCTGCATAGCTATGTCATGGCCGTCCTGCATAGCCTTCTTCCTATATTTATTTTTCAAAGAGAATACAAACAAAAATTATTAGTGTAGAGTTAGTGAAATACTGATCAATGTCTAGAATTGGAATCAATCAAGAACCTATTCTCAGCATCGCGTATGTAATCTCGGGTGAGATTGGTCCTATAGTTCTTTAGCACCCTCCCACAATGTTTAGCATTTGTATTAACTAGAAGATAATGAAACATCAAATCAGAAAATGATATTGATATTAAAAAAGTAAACATTTAGCTTCAATAAAAAAATATAAACATTGATGCCTCTAAAATTGTGATCTTTTATCAATTAACAATCCTTCATTGTGATCTCCAATCACATATAAGTCATCATTAGCTTCAATATTTTGTGGAGTTGGCAACCCAACTGAGAATGGACTGGAGTCATCATATTTATCATAGTACTCTTCTTCATCTATAGGATCTTCAATGAACTGTCTTTTACCATGAAGAACAACCGACCATTTATCATTTGCAGGATCATCGATATAAAATACTTGTTTCGCCTGTGATGCCAATATGAATGGTTCATCCTTCTCGCCAATCTTTTCAAAGTTCACTAAAGTGAAACCCAATTCATCCACTATAACTCCTTTGGTGTTATCAACCCAATTACATTTGAATAGCGGAATTCTGAAATCTATGTAGTCAAATTCCCATATCTCTTCAATGACACCGTAATATGACATTTTAGCTTCACGTGGACTCTTTTCCTTTGCACTTGCAAAAAACATAGTCGATGCTTGAAGGGTGACCCCACTATTTTGGACGACACTCTTATCATTTTGGCGCTTTGTGTAATATGTGAATCCATTAATGTCATACCCTTCATAAGACATAACAGTCAACTTTGGTTTAAAGGTGAGGCATTTGATAGTTTCAGTAATATCATCTGGTGTTTGAGATAGTTGATGTAAGACTTTATCTTCAAACCACTTAATAAAAGTCTTGTTATGCTCTCTAGCAAGCCACATTGTATTGGCTCGAGGATATTGTCTTTTGATGAAATTGGTATGTTCCTCGATATAAACGTTCACTTCGTCCATGTTGTGTAAAATATACAAATGACCTTGTTCCAACTGCTCACGACTGATTACTTTCACACGTGATCCCAAAATTCCTTTGCCAAATAGCTCGTCAATATTCTTGTCATTATCAGGAGTGTCATTACCACTAAGAAAGTCATTGCAGAAATCCATAACCTCTCTCGCCACATAACCTTCAATAATACTCCCTTCAGGCCGATAACGGTTTCGAACATCACCTTTAAAAATGCTCATGTATCGTTCAAAGGGATACATCCAATGCAAGAAAACCGGTCCCAAGATTTTCACTTCCCTAGTCAAGTGGACAACAAGATGTACCATGATATCAAAGAACGAAGGAGGGAAATACATCTCAAGATGACATAGGGTAACAACCACTTCTCTTTGCAAATTATCGAGAGTCTCCGGGTCAATAACTTTTCTGTAGAGACTGTTGAAAAAGAAACAAAGTCTGGTGATTGCAAACCTTACATGTTTAGGCAATATAGATCGAATTGCCACAGGCAATATTTGTTGCATTAGAGTGTGACAATCATGAGATTTAAGACCTATCAACTTCAGATCTTTCATTGATACCAATCTACGGATGTTGGATGAGTAACCATGTGGCACCTTAACATTTACCAAGAATTCACAAAAAGCTTTCTTCTCTTTTCTAGACAACGTGTAACAAGCGGGAGGTAAGTATGTTCTTTTATTACCCATTTCACGTAATTGTGTTAATTCTGACCTTATTCCCATTTCACGTAGGTCCAGTCTGGATTTTATCCCATCTTTAGTCTTACCTGGTATATTTAACAGAGTACCAATGATGCTATCACAGACATTTTTCTCAACGTGCATTACATCGATACAATGTCTGACTGTCAAAGAACTCCAATAAGGAAGATCCCAAAATATTGACTTCTTCTTGAATGAAGAATTGTCACTTCGTGTAGTACATTGTGATCTCTTACCAAATTCATTGACAAAGTCTTTTATTCTTTCATAAACAACCTCCCCTGGTATAGGTTTAGGTGCACTACGTTCCTCATTCAATCCATTGAATGCTTTGCGCTTCCTACGATACAGATGGAATTTTGGAAGAAACCTTCGATGACCGAGATATACATTCTTACCGCCATGTTTTAGTCTTGTTGAATCAGTGTTCTCTTCACATATAGGACACACTTTAGCTCCTTTGACACTATATCCAGACAAATTCCCATATGCTGGAAAGTCATTAATAGTGCAAAACAACATAGCATGCAAACGAAATGTCTCTCTTCGTGAAGCATCATAGGTCATCACACCTTCACCCCAGAGTTTCTTTAAGTCATCAATCAGAGATTCAAGATAAACATCGATGTCATTTCCAGGTTGTTTAGGGCCCGATATCAACAACGACAACATTACGTACTTATTTTTCATACACAACCAGGGAGGAAGATTGTATATAACAAGCATGACTGGCCAAGTGCTATGTTGGCTGCTCAATGTCCCGTACGGATTCATCCCGTCTGTACAAAGCCCAAGTATTAGATTCCTGACTTCTTCACCAAATTCAGGGTACAATGCATCAATCTTCTTCCACTGTGGGGAATCAGACACATGTCGTAGGATCCCATCATTATTTTTCTTAACATCTGCATGCCACCTCAAATTCTTCGCATCTATCAGATTGGCAAACAAGCGTTGAAATCGTGATATTATAGGTAGATACCACATCACCTTGGCAGGAGAACCAGTTTTGGACTCCCCCGAAGTCGTCAATTTATACCGTGACGCACCACATTTTGGACAATATTTCAAATCTGCATAGTCCTTTTAAAATAATACACAATCATTAGGGCATGCGTGTATCTTCTTGGCATCCATTCCCATTGGGCACAACAATTTCTTTACCTGGTATGTTGAGATTGGCAGCTCGTTTCCTTCAGGAAGCATTTCTTTCAACAAAGACAGCAATGACGTGAAGCTTTTGTCGCTCCATCTATTGTTAGCTTTCAACTTATACAATCTTAACACAGTGTTAAGCTTCATAAACTTAGTACAACTGTGTATAACGGCATCTCAGCATCATGCACAATGTTTCTAAAAATGGGAGGTGGATCGGTGTGCTCTACCCCACAACTATCCAGCATCGCATCAACGATGTCTACTGGAACGGGTTCATTCACATCTACGTCATCGTAGGCAATTTCTTCTTCCACACAAGCACTGCTATCGACATCCACTGGTTTCGGGTTTGAAATCTCTCCATGCTAGTGCCATTCTGTATAGCCTTGTATAATCCTGTTGCACATGACATGAGTTTTGATTTCGTCACCAGTGTTGACTTTCAAGTTGTTACCGCAATGCCTACATGGACAGTAGAACCTATCTCCAGGTTGTTTCCTATGTTCCTCGGCAAATCTAATGAACTGGTCAAGACCAGAAATAAACTCTGGGGTGCAGCGATTGCGAATGGACATCCATGATCTATCCATTCTATGATCAAAGAGAAAACAAGTATATATTAGGACAAGATTAGGGTCTAGGGTTAACAAATACATGTGATGCCATTATTATATATAATAAATGTGTACCACCTATCCATTCTTGAACACCTAATCTCACTAGTAAGTGTATAATGTGTATTGGGTTTTCAAGAAAATTTCGACAGCATTTCCCCACTGTTCTCCAAGTACATATGTACTTAGAGAACAAACAGGGAAATGCTGCCAAAATTTTCTTGAAAACCCAATACACATTATACACTTACATCCTAAGCGAGATTAGGTGTTCAAAAACAGTCCCAAACAGGGGACTATCCAAGATTTACTCCCAATGAGTAAATCTTGGACGGGTTTCTAGGCCAACAAATAATGTGTTGTCATTCTTATACCTAAAATCCTAGTTCTTCAAGTTAGGGTGATTATTGATGTCTTTAAAAGCATGATTGGCAATTTAGGGAAAAGTTCATCATTTACATTCCAAGCATGTCACATGTGTGCATTACAGTTCATCATTAAGCAAGATATAAGTAAGTATGTCATATAAAAATAGACTATACAATATGAGAAAATAGTAGTGTAATCATGCAAATGGGAACATTCATGGGAACACACACTTCAGTTATAAGCATTCATGTAGCAACTTTCAGTTCCATTCATTAATCTCTTTTTACATCCACACACAGGGGTGTACCCCTAAACAATAACTAAACAAAGGGGTTGGTGTACCCCTAAACATGCACATAATTAAAAAACTATTAATACAGACAAGTCTAGATAGATAGACAACTAAATACTACACCAACATGGTCCCACATCAATAACTTCTTTTTGATGATGAAGCTGTGTCACGAAGCTCCTCACTGTATTTAGATGAATCTGAACTGACAGGGGCCTCAGATTCAGATTCGTCTGAGCTGATATGCGATGTCGTGCGCTCATACCGCAGTAGATGATCGGGGGTCTCACAGTTGTTGTTGGATATCCAAACTTTGATGGAATTATGGCCAACGGGACGGAGAAAAAGCCTGTTGCAACGGACCACATGCATGTCTCCAATCCAATCACGCCAATCGGATTTTGATACAAGATTTCCCGCCAAATCATACTCAACCTCGATAACATGTGAATAATTGCCAAAAGTTATGGTCACTTTACCAGGCATGTAGTGTCTTCCTTTTAGAAAACGCCAATGTTTGGGTATGACCAATTGGTTTAAGGAACGATCATCTAGGATGATGTCCAATTGTTCTTCAATAGGGAACGTTAACATTGACATAGAGGCCCAGTTCATAGTGACTGTTATGGGTGGACAGAGACTGCACAATATTAGTATTAACAAAGTGTAAGTACATATAACGATGTTATATATTTTTAGAAAAAGTTGTATAACATCAGTTAACCTTTTATTGCTTGTCATAACCAACTTTATTGTGGTAGACATGATAGCTTGAAAAGAAGTCTACATATGTACTTAGAGAACAAATGAGGAAATGCTACCAAAATTTTCTCGAAAACCCAATACACATTATACACTTACATCCTAAGTGAGATTAGGTGTTCAAGAATAGTCCCAAACCGGGGACTATCCAAGATTTACTCCTAATGAGTAAATCTTGGACGGGTTTCTAGGTGCTTACTAAAATAGAACCATTATATGGAACTAATCCTACATTATACACATACTTTTCCTGAGTAAGATAATGTGCACTTCATGGAATTATTAAGATCTGAATATATATAAGTTGTTTCTACCTACTTTGATGGGATTTTATAACATTCGAGTCTTCCATTTAAGGCATTAGATGCATATATTGCAGTCCATTATGTTGAGATAAGAATCCCATGTGATACACACGATTGAGAATCTTTCACGATACTAGGAAAATACACAACTAGATATTCATTTAGGTGTTCCTGATAACTCGCAGGTATGCACAACTATAAAACAATAGAATTGTCACACATAAAACACCCTATACAACTATAAAACGAAAAAGTATTAAGATATGCATGATACAATAACTATTTTGCATCACATTACAGCAGACTTATCATTGATACCTTACTAACTTATTTCCACATTTACATATCATCACTTGATCAAAATTACATGTATTGTATAGACAATAGAGGATTCAACTCAGTAGAAGCACAAAATCAGTACCTAAACCCTAAACACAAATAAGTAAATAACTTAAACAAAAAAACGCCCAACAGCTGCTTGGGCATGCCTTGGCACCGCCCAAGCAGCCGCCGGAGCAGAGGAAGAAGGAAGAAGGCAGAGTGGGCGGGCATACCTTGAGGGAAGAGGAGAGCAGCGGCCGGAGCACAGCAACCACCGGCAGAGACGGCGGCAAAGAGAGGAGAAGCGCCAGCGAGGACACGGAGCAGCGGCGGCGAGGGCACGGAGCAGCAGCGAGGGCATGGAGCAGGAGCACGGACGGCCACCGGTGAGCACAGAGGGCAGGAGCAGGAGCAGGAGCACGACCGCCGGTGAGCACGGAGCAGCGGCGAGGGCAGGAGCAGGAGCACGGCAGCGGCGGCGGAGGAGCAATGACCGGCGGGGGCGAGTAAGAAATCGTTGGACCTAACTAAAATTGGGAATGAAACTGGGAAAGGGGGAAAAGTCACTCGCGCTGGTGAGATATTAAGTTGACAATAAGCGTCGGTTATTCAAAATAACTGACAACTAAACCAACAGTGTCAGTTCTTTGCCAACAACCGACGCCTATACTAGATTATAGTCATCAGTTTTTAACTAAAAGACAATCGACAACTATTCCTGTCCCGCAAATAATCTTTGGTCGTCGGTTATTCATTTATGAACCGACGCCATATGTGAAATTTTGGAGGTAATTTTTTCGCTGGAATTTTGGTTTTGGCGGTTGATTTTAGGTGTCAGTTTTTTATTAATTAACCGACACTTAATGAAAGCGGTACTCGTGTCTGGTCGACCTTCACAGATTGTATGTCGGTTTATGTTATAAACCGACACTGTAGAGTTTAGGTGTTCGTTTATGTATACAACCGACACCTTGAAAAGTGACTTTATAAGCCATTTCTATAGTAGTGAGTGTTTTGACTAATATCCCTCATCTAGGGTTTAGCCTGGGTGATATGCTAGGCGAACACTTTGTTGACCTCTTGACTGATATGGATCCTTACCCGAGATGTAGTTGGGCGATATGCCTTGGACGATTTGGTGCTTGGTTGACAAACCTTTTTGAGTGCCTTGGGCAACATGGTTAGGCCATGCCATGTTGGTTGAGCAACACCCCTCCTTCCTTGAGTTGTGAGGTGAGCTCCAACCCTTGGATGACATGGTGATGCCCGATATGGAGTCTTGGTTGATGTAACCCTAGATGGGCGATATAGTGTTGGATCGATATGAACATCCTAACCCTGATAGGCGATATAGTGCCTTGACCGATAGTGAGTCCCAAACCCTAGCTTGGATGATAGGGCTACCTTGGGCGATATGGGAGCTCCTTGGGCACCATGGTGAGCTGCCCATGATGTCGCTTGATGGATGACAATGGTGTGTCTTGGGTGATATGGTTTTGGTGATTTCCCGACATGGAAAACAGTAACCCTAACCCTAGCAGACGATATTGGGTCTTAGCCGATACAGGTGTAGTGATGCCCGATACTCTCTTGTACCTGGCTGCCCGATACCCTCTTGTGCATGGTTGCACGGTGTCATGGAACCGGAATCCCAGTCCCATGAACCAAACGAATACCAAAGGCGACATGTGGAAGTGTAAAGCTTAGAACACATGAATAGATAACAAGATAAAGGCACCAACATAATCTCAACAATCAACAAGTTATATTAAGCAACATCATTATATTACACGATTTGAATTACATGTTCAAGAGTCACTTTGTACAAGTCTGCTCATGTATACTATATCTGGATCTTATAACAAGTACACCTAGCATAGCTCACCAAGCCCATCAACCATCTAGCCATCTCTGAACCTAAAAACAACATACGAGAAATGGGTCAACACACGAGGTGTTGAGTATGGGGCAGAAAGATACACATATATATAAGCTTTGCATAATTTTGAAAAGATTTTAAGACTAAACGAACTAGAATAAACATGTTAATTGTTTAACAAATGTAAAACCATATTTTATATAATTTCACTCCATTATACCAACAATATCAAGCATGTTTAAGGCCTTTGACCATCTTCCCGTCAGAAGGGTCCGTAAGGGTGCTCAAGCTTAGCTAACCCTTTTATACGAGAGGGACCTCAAGGACGTAACCAAGAGTTAACCCTTTATCAACAATATTATAATGGAGTTCTATATATGTATGTGTTCAAGTTATAAAACTGACGAGGCAAACATCGAGTAACACATAGAAATACTACATGGCAATATTTGAGAAAATAGACAAACAAGCACACAATATATGTCTATTCAAGCAAGAAAGCGGTAGTCAAATAACTAGATAAGGCCCATACCTGATTCAGAGATTTCATAACCTAACATATCCTTCACTATCTAGCAACATGCCAAACCTGATTAAGAACAAGATTATATACATGCATTAGATTCTCATCATTAACCCTAATTATCTTCATTTTAAGGGTTTTGGCCAAGTTAGGTTACAAATTGCTTATTGGTACATTAGATGATCTTTTAGTGATTTAGAGATAATCAAGGAGGTGTGGTTCAAGTTTCATATGCTTTCGAGGTTTCATGTGGACATGACAATATTTAGGACACTTATGCTCAAATTAGGCCACGAGACTCATATTAGAGTAACCAAGGTCAAAGACCATAAATGAATAAGAGCCAAGCATAAGGGATGGTTTAGATCAGCAACATAATTTCATAAGAAACATATAACCAGATTAGGTGGGTGTCCATTAGAAGCAAGATCAGCAATCTAGGACAAAGTTCAACATAGTTCCGAGCTTGATCATAAAAGTGCATTAAAAGTACTCAACATGGCTAAAGTTATCATTTTCCAGAAATCAAGAGAGTCAACATTAGAATTAGGAGCTAGAACCATGCCCAATTGGTAGGTCTCGTCGAGCTGATCAATTTGGTATATTGGTTCATATTATTTGGCCAAGGGGTTCAGGAGATATGAATTTTTGAAGATATGTATTAAAACTATATTAGTTGGAAGAGGGAATGTCACCTTTATTTATGCGATGTTCAGGACCATCGATGGCAAAGGTGGGCAATGGATCTTCAATCCAACGACCAAGCTGAGCCCTTACTTCGCCCCTTTTGAGCCATGTTCAGAGACCAGTGGGCTGCATCGCGCTATGGCTATTGGCTTCCCTAGTCACACTAGCGATCCCTAAACACCTGTCATCGACACCCACCTTTGCCCAGCCTATGTGTCGCGTGGGTCCACGATGCATGTGGCATCAGTCAGTTGGAGAGAAAGAAGGTTTCAATCGACCCATGTCAAGAGAGAGGGAGAGTGGAGGAGAGTGAGAGACCAAGATCTAGTAGTCCATCTCTGCTAGACCACTATGACATAGCCAACTGACGACTTAGGGTCTTCGGTTCCACCTGCTTCCCCAGCGTGTGCACGTAGTGCTGTCGCAGCCGCTCGGCTCGCCAAAGGGAACATCAAAAAGTTGGAGGAGGGGTTGGGGCATCTGATGAGCTGGCCGTCCGAACTCATCGTGGCCATGCAGACTTGACCTTGACCTCTGATTGCACTGAGGAGGTTTGAGGGGGTTGCGATCGTTGCTGCCATAGCAGCACCGCCCTAGGGTTGGGGGGAAAGAAAAGGGAACTGGAGACCCTCTAGGGCACTGGAGAGACAAAAGAAGGGGGAAAAGAGAGGAATAAAGCAAGAGTGTGTCTCGGCTACTCAATTGCACGAAGATAAGTTGAGAATTTTGCTAATTGGTTGCTCCTAAAGCCTCCTGCTATAGTGTCAGCAATCTTGTACGAATCAAGGTAGATGATGAAGGAGAGGCATTGGATGGTGGGTCCCTCTTGGTCCCAGGGAGATTCAACGACCGCATGAAGATTCACCCACCTACCCCAGATGGGTGAGCGGTTGGGTTTTGGCTTGAATTAGGCCCGATAAGCTCCATAAATTTCGATAAAATAAGTTAAAAAGAGCCTATGTTCATAATTCTATAACTTGGTCTTTGATGGTCCAAATTAGGTGATTCTTACGCCGTTGGATTCATAATTGAGTCCACTACCGTATGGCTAATATTAGAAATCCAAATTACAATAATAAATATATTCAGTATTAGATGCAAGAACGTGACATGATATAATATGATCCTTAGTCTAATTTCTCAGGTTAGAGTCACATATCATGAGATTAATAATAGAAGTGATCAATTTGGAGAATCTCATCTTTTAATTATTAAATTGATACTTTATGAGAGAGAAAGATTATGATAGAGGAGAGAGAAATTTGAGGTTATCACGTGATGTTTCTCGGTATAGAAATTCCCCGAATGGATTTGGTCTAAGTGTCAAACTTGGTTCTAACAACTAAGTGTCATTTTAGCTTCTTCGTCAACTAATTTAATGGTCTATCCTTGATCCTTAAAATTTTCAACTGGGATATTCCCGGCCAACAAAATTTTCGATTGAGAATGACTCAAAGCTAACTATATTGCAAAATTCTTTCGGTGCTCTGAATCCTCGACCGAGGGTAGTTCAAATCGAACTTTTTGTTGACTGGAGGAGTCTCAGTTGACAAGTTTCTCAACTGAGGTGGACTCTACAAATGACCAAATGTGTGAAAAACCTATACAATGACCCCCGGGAATGTACTTTGGATCTCTGAGCGATGAGGCACCCAACTCCTATAACTATGAAACCTATCATCCCTAGAGGATTCCTATGAGTGTGGGTTAGGGTTTGGGTAGGTTTTGGAAGATCATAAGTTGTCGTTACATCTTGTCTATCAGGTTTTATAAAATCACATGTGTATAGTTGAATACATGGTACAACTTGATTTGAAAGTATATATATATATATATATATATATATATATATATATATATATATATATATATATATATATATATATATATATATATATAGAGAGAGAGAGAGAGAGAGAGAGAGAGAGAGAGAGAGTCAGGCTAGAATACACTCAAGTAGTTTTTAATGATGTAATAATTTATTCAAAAATCTAATCTGTTGATCTTCTTAAACATCTTGTGAATAACTCATATGCAAAATTTGATCACATTTAGACATTTCTAGGTCATTTTATAAAGACTGCAAAAATTATGCATTTCAAATTAATTCTACGCATTGATTTTGTTGCTCTTGGATGAGTGACTTACACTCATTAAAATGGGTTCAAAATTTGTATGTAGCCTATTTATAGTATCACAATGAATATCAATGGTTTACATTTTGCAAAAAAATAGTCTTGATATGCAAACACACTTGAGTGTATTCATGTGATCTGTACACTCGAGTGTATTCTAGCCTGACTCTCTATCTCTCTCTCTCTCTCTATATATATATATATATATATATATATATATATATATATACATATATATTCAAGGTCTTTATAGTTATATACTGATTACGTTCCTTGATCAGCTAAAATACTTAATACACATGTTGGTAATATAATTTGGAAAATATTTGTATCATCAAAATATGAGTGTGGCATATCCAAAAATCCAACAATATCTTACGAAAAATTCTACATACAACAATGACCTTATAAATAGCCCCAATGCTAATCATTGAGGGGTTCCAAGGCTCTCTCCCTATCCCCTTATTGTATCTAATCCCTTGATTCAAGTTTTCCTCATTTAAAATGTTTTCATACTAGAAGAGACACAATATGCATTTTTGAGGTATAACTAAAATGTGATCAAGAAAAACCTTCTATCCTTTGAATATTTTTTACTAACATTTTGGTATTTTTGAAGTTTTAGATATAAAACTTTACCTTTTATGATGTTAGTTTGTGGTTACAATTTGTTTCCAATGGTCAGACACCTATATGTACAATATCAAGGCATAACCCCTTGTCATTGAGATTTTTGGGCTATTTAGCATATCCAGGGAATTATAATTTCCTATAATTTTCCATTGTATTTGTTGTATCACTAGGGTAAGGTATTTCTCTTTTAAGTATCTTGGGATTAAAGTTCCCTCTCATAATGGTTATCCATTAATAACATCTCATATAGTCTTGCTTCATTGTATTTTTGGCCATGATGCTTCATGTTGGATTCATTTGGCTATAAATGATAAATTTAGTGGGGGTCCACTACGAGTTTGATTGGTTTAACAAGGTGGAAAAGCTTCAGATTCTTATATCTATTCATTTATCTTTAACTTGTGCATCGAACCAAATCCTAACCATTGAAGGAAATAACATGAATTATATTCACATGGAACCATGATAAAAGGTCCAAGACCAATAAAAAATCACTACTTATCCCAACACTCCTCTTCACTAGTGCACATCATATAATCTCAGCATGTTATTTATATACTAAAAACTAAGAACTTGGAGGAAGTGGTTCTGTGAGGATATTGACCAATTGTTCTCCTATTTTCACATATAACATCACGGTCTTCGTTGCTTTGGCTAGATCATGTACAAAGTGACACTCAAGTTCTATATGTTCTTCATGCTCATGGAAGACAGAGTTATTGATGATATGAATCACAACCTAATTATTGTACTATAACCATGTACATTGTTGGACAAGAACTCTAAATTTGGAAAGGACGAATCAGACCCACTACATGTCACGACATGCATATGCCATGGTTCAGTTTCAGTGCTTAAACAAGCAAAAATAGTTTTCTTCTTACTCCTCCAGGAGATTGGGTGATTAACTAGTGGGATATTATATCTTGACATAGATCATCTGTACTAAGCATCCCCGACCCAGTCTGCATATTCATATCCTATGATAGTCAGTATCCTATTTTTGGAACTCCCCTAGAGTAAGACATTTCCTAGGGAATTTTTTAAATACCACAATTTACATTATATATTGTTGTAGTGGGCCTAGAAAGGTGTTCTCATGTGTTGACTAATGACTTTAGCTACATAAGATACGTTTGGATGTGTGATGGTAAAGTATATTAGTTTATTAACTATCTATTAGTATTTATCTTCATTAGGGAAGAGTCCCCCTCATTTTTAGTCTTCACATGGTAACCCATCAAAGTAGAGACTGGTTTTGAGTCATTTATTTTGATCTCTATTATTATGTCTAGGACATATCACCTTTGAGAGAGAATGATCCTTTGTATGGATAAAAGAACATCAATGATAATAAAGTATCTAAGGTTAACCAAATATTTAGTATGGGAGTTGAGTTTGAGAGCCTTCTTGAGATCGGATATTCCTTTTGCATTATCTCTAGTTATCTCAATATCATCTATGTAGATGGAAATTAGTACATGTCCATTGTTGGAATAGGAGTAGAGTGAGAGGTCACTTGCATATCTCCTTAATGCCAATTGTTTCAAAACAATGTTGGGTTTGTCGAACCAAGAATGATGAGGTTGTATGAGACCATATAGAGAATGTGATAGATGACAAACTTTGGTACCATACTCCCCTTAAACAAAAAAAATTGGGAGGTTGTTGCATATAAAAATTTTATAGAAAGATCATTGTGTGGGACAACATTGTTGATATCCAATTGGTGTAGAGGAAAAATAAAATACAATGTTCAGTTATATAAAATGAATACAGAGGCAATGTGAGTCACATGAAAAAAGGTGTCCATGAAGTCTTCAAAAAAGGTTTGGGTGTTTCCTTTGGAAGCTAAATGTTGTTTTAGATGGTCAAATGTCCCATCAGATTGGTGTTTAATTGAGAAGACCCAACAACATCCAATAATATTTTTCTAGATGGTGGATCAACTAACTCCCATGTGCCATTCTTATGGAGAGACATCATATTATCATCCATCAAAACCTTCCATCTAGGATGACTAAGGGCAGCCACATGATTTTTAGAAATTACAGTAGAATCAAGAGAAACAACAAAGAATTAGACAAAAGGAGATTTACTAAAAAGACAACAAATTAGAGATGTATTTACTGCTGCACATGTGGAGTTCTCATCGAAAAGACATTGATTTGTCAGATTCTACTGGAGGAGGTGATGATGGTGGATTAATTGTGGTTGATCACTAACTACCATGTGTTGGTACAGATTAGAGAAACACCAAGGTGGAGGTCGTGTGGTGCAAATGATGTATCCTAAAGAGGAGGTTTAGTCGAATAATATAGTGGTAAATAATTAAAATCCAATGATGAAGTAGACCTAGTATTGTCTGAAGAGGTAAAAAATAGTTGATCTTTGGGAAGTTACATCAGCAAAGGCATGCAGTCGTTGGGTTGTTGGATCAAAGAACTTACATTCTTTTTGAACATTTGAATATCCTAAGAAGATAATACTAATGGACAAGGGAGATAGTATGTTAGCCTTCAGATTGAAGTTGTAGACAAAGTGTCCAAAAATTTTAGTTGAAGAGAGAATGGTTTTTTTTAGGGTGTAAAATAGAAAAATATGTTGTACCTTTAAGGACATAAGAAGGTTGTTGGTTGATTAGGAAACATGTTGTTAAGATGGCTTCAATCAAAAAGTATTTGGGAAAATGGGCATGGATTTCCAATGTCCAAGTGACATCAAGTAAGCTTTGATTTTTATGTTAGGAAATTTCATTTTTTTGGTGGTTTATTAGGGCACAATCACTGATGCATCACACCAACCTCACAAAAAATAAAAAGACTATGGTTTGGACATATTCAAGTGCAAAACCTGTTCGAAGAGTTTTAATATATCTTTCAAACTAGACTAGAATCATTTTATGGAAAGCCTTTATTAGAAGAAAAAACTTCATCTAGATTTTTTAGTAAGAAAAGTTTGGTCATTGTATAAAAATAAAAAAAGTATGAAAATATTAATATCCATAATAACTGTTAGTTTGAAAAGGTACATAAACATCACTATGAATAATATCAAATAGTATTACTAATTATTCTCGACCATATGCATGATAAGACACCCTATAGTATTTTCCCAACTGAAATGGATCACATAATAACAAGATATAGAAGATATAGTGGTATCTAAAACTTTTAGATTTTCAAGTGAAGGATGACCGAAATGAAGACGTTGGTGAAGTGGAAAATTTCCAAGTCAGAGTGAGTCATGTAGGATTCATTCATATACCTTATTTTTTAGAGAGGTGTGAGAGGAGTTTACATTGGATTTTGTTAGAGCAACATGTGTCATATCTGGAGCTTCTCCGATATGGGTAGGTGGAGCATGGGCAATGTGTATAATGCCCCTATGATGTCCTTGAATGTAGTGAGCATGGTATCTATATTTGGAATGACATACCTCTTCAGTGTGGCCCATTTTTCCACATGTATGTACACTTTGGTCATATCTGATGCCCCCAGCCATGGTTACAAGAGACGGAGGTGACATATCTTGGGGTCGAAGGCACTGGTGTTGGAGACACACACTAATTCCATCTCAGTTAGGGACAAGTGAGTGTATGATTGATCCATGGTTGGAAGGGTCATGCCGATGAGTAAGAGTTGACAAACTAAACTATATCAAGGTTGAAGGCCATTTAGGAATAATCCATAGATGAGGGTGGACCTCTCTTTTGTGATGTCAGTGGATGTTGTGGGCAAGAAAAAAATAAGCTGGTTGATGGGCGCCTTCATTGAATCATAATACTTAGACAAAAGGCGATCACCCTATTCCTTGGAGAAGATCTTGTCCTTTGTGTTGTAGAGGCATATAGAATTGGTCCTCATGTGTGTAAAACTATTTCCTTCATCTCACATATTCTTGGCATTATGATGCCACATACAATTGATTGTGATATCTGGTTCCATGCAGCCCCAAAGTCAGCCCCAGAGTCAGGATATGACCTAGTTTTTTGGTGACCCCGGTGTCATTGGGTGTTGAAAAGACTGTACTAGTTTGAAAGGATGACAATAAAATAAAAGGAAGCAATGTCGATATGTATGCATGGTAGGAAAATGATTGAAAATACAAAGCACTACCAGAATGTAAGCTCTAAAGGATAGAAAATCACAAAAACAATGCATTCTGATATAAAATATTTAGTCTCTTAAAACCTAGTAAAAGCGCTCAACCATGTGGTTTAGGGGACCCACATGGATAGGAAAGTAAGTAAGATGATGCTTCATTTTTGTTTTTTGTGCTTTATAACAAGAGGACGAAGTCTTATGTCTTTTTATTCTTTTTGTTTCCTACCAAGACAACTGAAATGGAAATAAGAACAACACAAGTAGGAC